>DWEM01001292.1:0-14775 GCA_018245935.1 Agara belti belti | reverse complement strand
GCAATAGGCTCACCACCTATTCCATTATGGAACTTAAACGTAACTGGTGAAATGTGGGGGTGTACTACACTCCTCTGATTATCCCTTCGGGGAATACAGGCGTGATGTTACAATCTCTATGTACATTTATTTATAATTTGGAACATTTAACTACTTTGTAATTATGGCTGACTTAAAGGAAAACAAAATTTTTACACAATACCATGACATTTTTAAGTAATTTGATACAATATTACATATTTGTATATATATATATATATATATAACATATACGTGTATGTTTACAAATTACAAATTAAGCTTCATAACATATGTTTAATTGAAAAATAAAAAAAGTACATATGGCTTACTGGAGTCTCAGCAGTAAGAGAATACAAAAAAATCCGTAAATGAGATCTAAAAAATGTTCCCGCTCAATGAATCGTACAAATTAACAATTTTTTGTTATAAATACATTTGATGGAATACGAAGTCTATCTCATCAAAAAATTCTTAACTTAAGCTAATTATTTATCTAAATATCCTTTACATCCATCCTAGTGTAGGTACTCTTTGTTCGAGACCTTCCAGATTTCCTCTCATGACATGAATAAAAGTAACATGTCTGTGATAAAATACTTTAAGAAAATAAGATTTATTATAGTGTTTTTGCCACTGTATCCCATATATATCAGAATTATATAAAGACCTAATTCTATAATTAAGATGTTGATGTTGTTGAATTACGTTGATGTTGTTAATTACAGTTGTTGAATTACGATGTTTTGTATCTATTAGAATTATACCCAGAACTATGTATAAGAACATACGAAATTGAATTTAAGTGATAATATTTCTGTGCGATCAATGTGAGAAAATTGATGAAGAAAATCACTGGGTCGTTAAGAAACTATTTAATTAAAGCCCAGAACATTTTTATTACACGCAGACACATCGTGGGAATCAAACCCACAACCTTTGAGTTTCTAACCAATAGACCATGAGCCCGTCAAATATACATTTTTGTCATGTTAATTATCCACTAACAATCTCGGCAAACATTTGTCCGATAGGCCCATTTGTTTGTCCGGTGTCTGTGTGTAATAAAAATATCTAATGTATTATATAGTAGGTAGGTATGTATACATGTAATTTATCAGCTGCTACCAGCGGTTACCATAGTACAGACTCTGCGTAGTTTGGGATCAGAATTACCAACTAGGTATGAAACATTGCTATATGAATAGAATGTATTAAATAAACACATACTTACGGCTTTTGTCATAGGCGGCACGGGTGGTCCCCCGGGCTGCAAAATTATACTATTTCAATTTTTCATGTTTCATTCAAGCGTGTCACGGATTCGCAACGGGTATTTTTGTAATAATAAAACGATTTAACAGATAACATTAGGAATAAAATAGATTTGTATTGAAACAATAACGCGTGGAATAACATTTAGAAAGATAATTACATTTTAAATATCATATTTAAAATTCTGACGATTATAGTTATTCGTTTAAAGATATTAATGAAATCGCTGAAATGGAAATATTACAAGACTTCAGTAGAAAGTAGTGTCTAGGGGTCAAATGATTAAGAAAGGCGCTACCGCTAAACTATTACTGCCCTTAAGCAGCAGAAGTTGCTTTAAATATGGAATCACATATTCGCGAGTGATACAAGATCTCAAGACAGATTATCTCCTACATATATCTCAAAGCATTGGCCACGTCAATATATTAAAATATGTTCAGTTTAAAGAAACGACATTGATTGAATTTCATATACCCGCTATGTCAGTTACGTATACTGTTTAGTCATTATAATTTATATTTACGGATTGCTGAAAACAGGTGTTAGGTCCACCCCCGGCCCCGCGACATGCACTGCCAGCAGCCGCCTTCACTGCATCCATCTCCGTGCGAACGTGCCGAACTTCGAACTCCAATTCTCCTAGCTGTTTTTCCTAAACACAAAAATAGTCGCTTTTTTTAATGTTTAATTAATTTTGAAATACGCCTGCGTTTGACTACGAGCTCAACTGGTAGTAAGGGAAGTGTAGTCTAGGATCTAGCACGCTTACCTAGAAAGTGTCTATTTACTCTTGCCTTGAACAATTCGTAATACAAAATTATGACATGAATCACGGATTTATCATCATCTAAAAAATTGCTGCGCAACATAATTACAAATTGCACCACCCAAAACGTACCCCAAACGTGGTCGTAAAACTCAGGAGAAAAAGTACGTACGAGGACATTATCTACGCGTTACTCGTTTTATCTCTATAGTGTTCAATTGGCCCATACAACACAACAACAAAAAAACACCACGTATAACAAAACCTTATATCGTTATAAATGAGAAAGCCAAAATAGAACCTTTTACGTAGAGTAGGTACATTTACGTCAGCTTACCGTAACCGTATGTGCTCGTAATAAAAGGGGAAAGAATAGATCCAATCAAATTAACCTTCACTATTTTAATCAATAACATGAAACTTACAAGAAATTCGTTGCTGCTTTTGTAGTGATTAAGCTTCGCTAGCAGGTCTTCAACGTTGTGAACTTTTATTAAATCTACGTCCTGAAGATATGAATAAAAGTTTAAATTGAAATAAAATCTGTACCCATGAATTAAACTTGACTATTAAATACATACACGTACAGACACCTAGAATATTCCGAATCACGTTTAAACAACGCATGGATAAATCAACATACTCTTAATAAACAGCGAAGATGTTGCGAGTTTTAAAGTCGTCTTAAAACTTTCAAGGAGTTTTGAATATTGTCTAACGATAACAATACTCATGAAACTTTACCGAACTCAAGCTGACAAAGCCGGTGTGAATTAATAATTAAACCGAGTTTGAAAATTTCTCTGAATCAGTAGTGTTTGGAGTCACATTAAAGTCATGTTATAATAATTGCAATGAACGTAAAAAAATATATTACAAATAAGCGCACCTCTGATTTTTTTTGGTTTGGGAAGTCGTTGATCATGGCAGCCGCATCGCCCTGAAAAATATATGTTTGTTTAATGAAATATAAATTTAGAATTATGTTAAGGGATTAATGAAATCCGTATTGCATCAGTTTTGTTATCGTACCATTTTTTAAACAGAATAATTACGTAAATCATTAAACCAAAACTACAATCAGCAAGGATATAATTATTATACAAATGAGATCTAAAAAGACTTTAGTTTCGGTATAAGGAGAATCGTGAAAATTAAGGGTAATAGTGCCATCAAATCCGCAGCCCACTAGTTTTAGGATAGTCTGAAATAAAGTCTTTATGTACCTCTGGATTATTTTTACTAATTTTATCGTTAAGGAGAGCATTTTCCTTATTCATCAATTTTAGCTCCCCCTGCAATCTTTTTACTTGTGCCCGGCAAGTTTCTAAATTTTGATCTTTAGTCATTAATTCCTTGTACAAAATATACCTGAAAATTAATTATAACGATCGTACAAACCTTACTGTATCCATGTTATTTAAGTAATTTAACACTGCATGTTCCTAAATATTTTTGTTTTTGTGATTATGTAAAATAATATATCAATATGTTTGACATTTATATTAAATCAGCGCAGGGACATTCTTGTTTTAAATTATTTGACAGCTTTTTCCAATATATGGCCATTATCACAAATATAAAGCTACAACACCTTCAAACAGACACGTCAAATTTATTACAAAACGAATTTGGCATTATAGTACGTTCGAATTATATATTAACAGTGGCAGACGTTGTGGATTTTTTTATAGTATGATATTACATATACTTAGTATTAAAAAATTATTACTTAACATTGGAATGCAGTTACAACCGCTTTACCCGCTTTTATTTTCTTAGAATTAGTGTGTTCCTTAAATCTTACTTGCATACTACATATAATTGAATACAGAATTAAATAAGTATATTTTTCATACATTGATTAGTTTTGAAATCTACAATACTGGACCTGACCTCTTGACTTCTAAATCAGCATTGTCAGCGACCAACTTTTCTTGCATGTCGTAACTTTCGCTCAGTTTCCTCGTCAAATCGATCTCCTTGAAAAAACACACGGATTTCCATTAAAATTTACATTTTAATCCTTTGCACTCTTATTTATCTATATGTATACATTTAATTTATTCCATTCTTAACATTTGCAATGACGACGTACGGATTTGCTTCTTTTCGGAGGCTCACAAACAGTATTGCCGGGCGGCTCGTCTATTTTAGTAGTTAATATTACTGTGCAATGGTCCGCTTTCATTTCAGGACACGGCGATGTTTCTGGAAATACATATAAAATTTTCGTATTATATCTGAACGAAATGAACATTAGATATGTGCTGCGGTATCTCATCACGATGTCAATCATTGTATTGTAGTCACAGCGTGTAAGAATAATACTTCTGTAGGTTAACATATCATTAGCTTTACTGTTTATATTAAATTTTATATATACCTCCCACGCGTTCTCCCGCCCAGGATTGACTTGGAGAGAAAAAAATTAGACATTCATACTCTCTTATATATTGTTCAAGAAATGTAAGTAAATTATATTTCGTTCTAACTTAACCGTTGAAACTTATAGGCCTATGTTCTTTGTAACTTTGCTGGGCAACTTTGTGAGACTTCTTTAACTGAGTCACTTTAGTGTCGACGAGTCTTTGAATGTTCTTCGTCAGTCTGTCGAAGCGCTCCATCTCGTGGAGAAGCAGCTGGTTCCGTTCCGCGAGTTCCTTGATGTCCGCTTCGGTTAAATTAGATTTCTGTTTCAAATTATAAATAACGTATATAATTAGATTTTTTATTAACACATGCTACTAAGAAAGAATTGCTCATTAGCGGCATGCTCTCATGCGAAATAGGCATGTCTTGGCGTACCTTCATTATGACCGCTTCAAGTAAAATAATTATAAATAATAATTATTCCTTCCCTTTAGATAAATTAACACTTTATATCTAATAAGTTATCTGATATGCAATGATGTCATTTGCATGAAGAACGGAAAAAAAGCCAAATGTTATACCTTCTGTATCTCAAGAAGTCGCGCCCGCGAATCTCTGATGATCCTTGAGCTTTTGCGAGTGTCCGTGTGAATTTCTCGAATTTGCCTAGTCAGCGGATCATCATTATCAAACGTCAATGGGGAACCTAAATCACGGAATAGTTGATTTTACACTTGTAATATCTATGACCAAATATGATCTTATTAAACTGTAAAAACTTATAAACCCTTAACTAATTATTAATAAAATTTGTATTGAAGTCTTGAATTGAATGTATTTCAATATGTGATACCTTTTCTATTAATAATAAATTCCATTAAAGGCACGTAAATGAAATTATTAATTAAAATTAATTTACTATAAAGTTTCCTCTCTAAGACTGCAACCCCACTTACTTGATCTGGATTTCTGTAAAAAAGAAAATCAATAGAAATAAAGCAACTGTTTATTGCTTTATTATTATTATTGAGATAAACCATTCTGTAATATCATAAAATAGTAGTACTTTAGAGTATCCATGTTTTCCGGTGTTCACAATATCCCTTTGAACTTCCTGATTCTCGGGCATTAAGTCCCTTTCCTTATGTATTCTACTACATCTTTCGGCAGGGTTTTCAAAATGTAGCATTTTATTCGGACTCCCTAAAGTCGAACTGTTGTCATCGCCTTGAGCAGCAATTTCCACGGACCTTAGCACATTTCTACCAATAGGCTAGAAAAGTATGTAGATAAGTAAATTTAAGAAGATATTCTGAAAATTGACGCTTTGAAGTGATAGAAACCATAAGCCAAAATATTATACGTTACGTTATTCGGACCAAATCTTAATGTGTTAAAAAAGGTTCATAACACCAAAAAGTTATCAGACTAGCGACATGTTAGTTATAAAGAGCCTGGAGATATGTAACATAGTAGTAGCTCCTTGAAGTTCTTTAATTAATATCACATTTTCAATTTGTCTAACCAAATTAGATTCTGATGCGGATATTCCATCGACAGATGACTTTCCAACGTTTGAACCAACGGACGGATGTTCTCTAGTCTTTCTTAAGTTGCTCCATAATTTAGGAAGAATTGAACACTCAGGCGAACTAACAGTCTGATCTATAGAGCTTAAGTTTATTGAAGACTCCGTGCGTGCATTTGTTCGAGATTTTATTTGAACCTTCCCAGGCTGTAAGAAGAGTTGTTTTTATACATTGATATTTTAATGTTACATGGAATGGTTTCTTACTGATTATGTTGATATCTCTGGATCATTCAGTTGAATTATGCAGATTAGTGGAAACAGATCGTTGTTTACAATCTTGTTACAAATACAAATAGTACACTCTATAAGACAAAATTCGTCGACAAGAATTTATCTACAATTTCCAAATAATAAATAATACTAATGCCTAATTTCTTAGATTATTATAATATTAATAGCATATTGTCATACTTGTAATTGCAATAATCCGAATAGCCATCTGGATTAGTTAAATAACTATTTTCTAAATACAAATGTAAAGATTGAAAATGATGATAAAATGGGTAAAATTTCGCCAAAATGAAAAATTACCTTCATTTTCACAAAAGTGAACAAACCCCATAAAAAAATAATGTTATCCGCATTTACATGTAGATCACAATGTTCAAAAAAATAAAAAATTGACTAATACAATAGTGACTTTGTTAGTTTTAATGATTACCTACTTGACACAAGTCAGTGAAACATCACAATATAAACTTACAGCCAGCCCGAACGAACAGATAGGTTTGATTCAAATTATTAAACCTTATGACGTCAATTTGGTCGAATTATTTTCGGTCATCTAGAACTCAGTGGCTGATCTGTATAAAATTAGCATTCCAATTTAAATACATACTCTGCCTCAACTTGCTATATCATAATTAGTCCAAGGCAGTTGTGAGCTGGTTACGATTGTAGCAAAGTGTGTAAATTCTACACCCCAAAGATTTCAGTAAAAAAAGTTTAAAAAGAAGTATACCAGGTCCATCTGTCAAGCTGTCAAGTTTGATGTCCTCTGTTCTGGCCAGGTTAGTTATAATTTATAGACACAGAAGGAGCTTTATTTCGTCGTTGCTAATCGATGTTAGATAACTCACGTAGAGATGCTCAGGAACCCTCGACGCCTCGTCCTCGTAGTGTTGGAATGTCTTGTCCCAAATTGTCCACGAGGCTACAGCTATAGGCCTATTCTATGTAGAATCAACTATTGGTATCCGGTCTAGTTAACTATCGCGGTCCGGAGTATCGCATTTCCGACTTGGTCAGTTGCGATTATTCCCGTTGCAGACTTCGGCAGTTGATACTTCGCGTTGATAACGGCGTCGATTATGTCTATTCTACTGACTGCGCCAGTTACTACTATTCGCATTTCCGACTGTGATAGTTGTGGTTTAATCGCCGAAGCAGATTTTGAACAACAGTAGCGCGAGCACGAACTTTACCAGAGTTGCAAATATAAAGGTATCGAGAATACGATACCTTTACATTACGTTTTAATTAGTCGGCAGCACGAATTACTATCGAATTCACCATACAAAAGTCACTTTTCATACAAAACGCGGAATTTACATTTACGTTTATATTAACTTAGCCGCTAAAAATCGTAAGTATGGTTCGTGCTCGCAAAATTAGTTTCTTTTACGCACGATAGGGGCGCTGTAAATTTTTCATACAATTTTTTATTTTTTTACCATTTACCGTACGAATACTTCGTCGCTAAAGGTTCGTGCTAGGGCTACTGTATGCAATTTTTTTGAGGAAATGAATAAGACATAGTTATTTTGTAGATAAGGTCAGCCTCATAACAAGGTACACGTTATTTACATAAATCTAAATGAATACAATGTCAACATTACCTGCATCTGTCACTTTTTATATCGCTTATAAAAAGTGACAAATGCAGGCAGATGCAGGCTATAGGGACTCAACGAGGTTTATGTTGACTGGTAGAGAATGCCACCAGGCTTTAAGTCTGCCCGCTTTACATCGTAGCTTTAGGTGCTACAATAAAGTATAAATCACAAAGATAATTTTTACGGGTACAACTGATAAATCATTTTTCAGATTCACTATTCTTTTACAGATAGACCATCTAACCGATTTCTTGAATTATTATTTTATGTATGCTTTTCAAGTCTAGATATATTCCAAACTGTGCCTTTGTGGTTCCTCTTCATCGCTATTTATTTTTAATTTAAATATTACATTATATGTATTAGCATAACTCTGCCAATCTTGTATCAACCTCATTCCCACCAAAAAGACTACGTAATGATAGGTTTAATAAATCTAGTCAGTTTAGGTTAACATTTATTTCAATATTAAGCCATATCTAACATTCGGAAAGCCGCTTAAGAATTTAATGATCAATTTAATAAGATTAATATTTGGCCACAAGGTTACCATTATAACTGTTTTCCTTTTCACTATGAAGTTGATTCCATCAACTTCTACGCCAGTGAAATCTGAGTTTAAAATGATCGATGCCAGATATATCCTACAGCGTCATTTACTAGGTGAGTAACAGCAACGTGAAGAACATAAAAACCTCCATGAAAACGCGTATTTTTGCCAACATTCACTGTGATCAGTCAATTTGTGTCGAGGTCTATTGATCTCGGATATGTATACAATGTCAACATCCATTTTTACAATAATATGTTAATGTATGTAGATCAAAGTACGTTTTATATATTTCTACCTATGGTTTGATCATATAGTACTTCGGGTAGGTACGCACGGTGTACTTTTGTGTCGTTTCGTAACTTAACACTTCAATTACGTTGCATTCCATCAGTACCTAGTACTTGTTGTAATGTAATGTAAAAAGAATAAGCTTCCAATCTAAACACCGTAGGTACATAAATGCGGAAATTAATATGTATCAAATAAAATACATAGAAATAATTTTAATATCAATTAACAGACATTGACAAAGGGTCCATTAACATTCCGGCTCTACAATCAATTTAACATGTACACTGCTTGTATAATGGTTGGACTGAAAACAATAAATAGTTTCTTCCGACTTGTAGATTATATATTATTATAAAATCGGTATCTATATCTATACGAAATCATAGAGTCCGGCTGAACGGTTTTATAAATCGCATTTGACTAATTTGAACTGCTTAAGAGTGGAACGGTATTCCTATATCGGTGTACCTCTACTACAACCAAATTATTACCAAGCAAGGATGATGAGATATTTTCTAGGCAAGTCTGCTACATCGCCGCACCACTGCTTTACATCAGAAAATCGCGGTCAAACACAATAAATATATATTTACAGTCTTCATAAAATATTATAGCGCAAGATCTATTTGTAATTAGAATATAAAATGCAATTAAATAAGTATTCTTGCATGTAATATTTGTTCGCTATGTTTATTTTAACACGTCTTTATTGATTTTTGATGTGAAATCATGATCGCTTCGCAATAAAAAATATATTTAGTTAACCGAAATTTAATAAGAGAAGAAAAACGAAAAATGATTTTTTTTTACAATTGTTAATTATATTAGCAGCCGTTCAATTTATAAAATATCGGATACCTCCATGTAAATACATACAAAACTAGGTAGATTGTTGAAACAAGTCAAATGTAGTTACTGCGTTTTCAAATAGCACCACTAAGGATTCATTCACATATATTATTGGCGAATTGTTGTAAGTAGCACTTACACAAGAGTAATATTACGTAGCAATTGCAACGAGATTAACATACACTATAAAAAGTTAAATACATTGTACTGTAACTATTTACAACGTTCCTAACATTCTACATTAAATGCACCCGCACAAAACCATTGAGTTGGTAAATAGTTTTATAAGATGAATACAAATAATCACATAACATACGCTGCGTACACAGCCGTAATTATACTCGTAATTGATATACATTGTATCTAAAGTAACGATTCAAAGCGTTAATTAGATAAAGTACATACATAAGCCAAATGGTGCAAACGTTGAAAATAGATAATGCAGCTAATACAATTATAGGCGTATATAAGGTTTCCAAGAGTTGGGAAGCCAGTTTCGCATTGTCTCTCGTTCGGTGAAGAGTAAGATATCACAGCGGTAAAATGGAGCTAGGTAAGAGATATGATAAGCTATCGCTATAATATTTATCATGTTTATCTGAATACAATGCGTTTCTATACTTTTAGAATCAACGTTTTTTGGTTCAATGCACCCATCATTAATGATATCTGTTTCATTTAGATATATGTATGTATAACTATAACTAATTAAGTACTTAAGAACAACAGTAAAAAAATAATAGTAATAACAAGTAAACAACGTAAAATTTGATGAAAACATTTTCGTTGCTGAGCACTCTAACGGATGACTAAGTGAAACACAATTGGTAATTTATTCTTAATC
Organism: Agara belti belti; assembly: GCA_018245935.1. Taxonomy (NCBI): domain Eukaryota; kingdom Metazoa; phylum Arthropoda; class Insecta; order Lepidoptera; family Hesperiidae; genus Agara; species Agara belti. Next base: position 4,377 of record DWEM01001292.1, on the reverse strand, counting down.
CCAGTTAATTAGGACAGAAGAAAAGCAAATAGGTACAATCATTATTTTGCTGAAAAATTTACGCAATGTTAATTCTCTTTTACATTTTGCGATAATTGTTTACCGAACATTTTTCATCTGTTTACTTATTCATTTCTTTTGTTTTTCCTCGAACCAAAAAAAAAGAAACTTAAATTTTCCCGAATGATGTTCCACGAAATCCCTCTACAGCCTCCCACGTGTCCGCGAGCTATTGTTGTTACCTTAAACTTTTCTTTTTTTCCATCCATTAGATTTTCGCCATTGTTACACTAGATTAAATGTAATTTTATAAACATGGTTCTATCTATTGGATAGGTATGTATCCATTTGAAACCGGTTTCATAACGATAACATTAATGGAGAACGGGGGTAATATACCTATCATTAATTAACCGATATTTAATATATATATGGATTTAGAACTAACTTAGAACCTGTTAGAATGTCATCATAGAAAGTGGAAAACTACAATACAAGCACTGTTTTTAATGGCTGAAGTGAAAGGTATGGTAATGTTTTCGGAAGTGAGTCTTATACAGTATGGTTATATCATCTTTATATTGTCGTTACATATCACAATACCGTAAAATTATTATTATTAATAATATTATACCATCACGCCAGGTCCCTAATGGGGTAAACAGAAACCCCCCAATGCCAAATATCTCTATTCTTACAAACCTGACGTGCTACAGTAAAATTTATACCTTTAAAAAGCAATTTATTATAAATAAGTACATAACACCATCAATACACATATCTACACACTGTGGAACTCTGCTCGACACAAACTGATGATATTATTATCAAGTACATATTTTCTCAAGCGGAACTTGGCATGTGAAAGATTTTTATCATTAAAAAGCGTCGAAGTTTCAAACTAAACTTGCTAGTAATCATAATTCACACATGGTGGCAACGGCATTTACAAATGGTAAGTTATTGTATAAAACTACACGAATTACCCTAAACATTACTTCTTTCTCTGTATCTCATCACGTAACCGTCTCTACAATTACGAATGTTGTAGTAAGTACGTTCACCCTGACCGTTTAATCGCCCAAGATGCGAGTACTTTATTTATATACATGCTCCTCTTCGCTGTCCGCTTTCGTCACTTTCATGCCGCGACCGATTACTGAGAAAAATAACATCAAATAGAAAAAGAGTGACAAGTTTATATCGAGAAATACTTTCCGGAGCTTCTCCTAAACTTCACAACTGTGTAATGCTTAAGGGAAGACAACCGCGCCCTTTATGTAAGTCACTGAATCAAAAAACAAATAACAATTCTGTTCCACCTCACGAAGATGGAAAAACGATTTCACATATCGATGGCAACTCACAACAAGCCGTACCTTTTGTATTCAAAATGTATATTGTATTATATGTTGCTATAAGTTTGTAAATATCACAATATTTCAGGCTAGTAAAAAGGAAGTTGACACGCGATAAATTTAAATGTAGGTCTTGATTCCGCGATAACATGAATCAAAAACAATAATGTAACGAGATGTCTTATACATATAACATAATAACATAATATTCTTGATTGTTTAATTTCCTCTAGCTATTCAAGGCAATGAATTGTACCCTTTAGTTATTTGCACAACTAACTTGTTTCCTTTTATGATAAATCTCTTAATAACTATCCTATGGATCTTTTTTAAAGTGCTTAAGAATCTCGAAAACCATCGACATACTTTCGATCTTATCTCATATTATCTTTGCTAATCATATCATATCATAATCCGCTTCAGACATTTTTACTGTGACTAATGTTTTAGAAAATAATTCTCTTAACTTGTTTATTCATACGGCTGCCAATTCTAACGTTTCAACAGTTATTTAATATTTTAGGTAGTATCGATAATTGGTCACCATGAATTATATTACGTTACATTACATTTTCTTTCCTCAAAATTACACAGTTACGTACCAAAAAAAATTTGAAAAAAATGGTATAAAAACATATCCTAATGTATTATTTTTCAGTTGTCCCTTTTAAAGCTTATTTCATTTTATCAACACTTCAAGGGCTATTTTAATACCAAAGTCCATCTTTAAAATTTATGCAAAATGATTTGTGTTCCTTCTATGTAAAATGTAGCCATTTGAAGGCGCATCACGTGAAAGCTCAGGTCAGGTTTTAATCAAACTTGCAGCTTCTCCTATCATCGACAAACTTATGGTTATCTGTGATACATACTTAATTTCCAGTAAAGAAATGATAGGAATTCGAAGCACCTGCATATCAGTTGAGTGGTCTGAAACATAAAAATTCGCGAGCATAGGTATCCATCAGTGTTGCTGCGAACTGGCAGCTGGCAGCACTCAGCTATTATGTTATTGGTATACATAATGGTGAAAATTGCGATCACAGCAAATTTTATTAAAAAGGAGCGTGTTCTTTTAGTAACATACCATTTTTTTGGCATTGCCACACATTGGTCTTTTCTTCCTCCTGTATGTCTTTAAAATGGCTGCGAATCGCCAACTTTCCATCTTACCACCATCTGAGAACCATGAATTCATCAGGAGAATAAATGATGGATGGCACATGAGTATTTCTCTTTCGTACAAAATGATGGTGACAGAGATATACATTCCGTTTTGCTTTGTTTAGACTGATCCGTTGTTCTAGTGTCAAATTATGTGACTGCTCAGCCGCAGTTGTTAGCTTCAGTTTCCACCCGAAACATTTGGTGTGTAGATGTAAAAGTATCTATATGTGTTTCTATAAAATCCAAAGTTTTACTTTGTGAAGTTAAAGAAAATGCTCTGTTATTTGAATATAAAATTTTCTTTTATCAACTTAATCGTTGAAAAAAGAAGATTAATCATAAAATTATAATACAATAAAAACCAAGTAAATAGCAATCTAGTTTATGTTAAACGCCATACGCAAGTTGTTGAAAATATTATCTTCATGTACTTTGCAAAATACAAACAATAAAACATAATATAATTATTTAAGATTAATTACGTACGTTATAAATTAATCAAATTGTATATAGTTCGACATGTTTAATTTAATTTATGTTAGTAAACATAATAGAATTGTTACCTTCGTTATCACGTATCCTAGTTTCTTAACAACATTTTATCTTAATCGTTCATTGATAAGACTTAAATGGCAAGTATAAACTAAATATGTACGTACACATAATTTGATTCGCCTTAAAAGACACAAAAAAATCTTCAACAAATAATAGGTACAACGATAACAATGAAACAATGGTTTAAATTACAGCAATTAAGCTATGTACATAATATAAATTTTTAACATTAAATCGCATTCATTTCCCAGTCAATAATCTTGTTAGGAAGTTTGTAATCGTTACGTTAATTGTACCAATTATGATAAATAATAATTCTTTCATATACTCTACTATATAATTGTAGATAGAACCTAAAAACTTTAAAAGCCGCCTTCGGTTCTACCCGATAACTCAAACTAAGAGGATTGAGAATTTCTTTAGAGCATTAATCTTCTCAAGCCCTTATCTGCTCTGAAACCAATCACTACACTCCACTACTCCGCTCTTCGTAAATTAAAATTTTAAATATGTACTTAAGACCTGATTTCAATGTTATTAACTTTAAAAAATAAAAAGCACAGCAGTCTTAGCCTCTAAGTCGTTAAATCAAGTTGTTAAATGAACACGACCTCATGGCATTTATTACGATAATGATTTCCTTAAATTGCTAATCATTTACAAAATGATCTTAATATCAACTAAAATACATAGTTAGTTACATCTTCTGATCACGTTCTTCTAAAAATCTAAATTACCTGAACAAATAGTACCTACGTAGACGTCGCAATTATTGGTATCGTTATATTTATGATTAAAATTTCTTTATCCTCTGCGTTACTGGAATTCTGCTATTGTATATCTAATATTTTCTCTCCTCTCGGCATAATTAAAAATAAATTACTAATAAGAACATTTTTACAAACAATATGTTCTAACAATATGTTCTAAAATGAAAGTTATTAAACTTTAAATGAAATGAAACGCAAAATGTATTATTCATTCAACATTTTTGTAGTGATATCGACGAGTGACGACGTCTATTTGTACGACATGGATTTGGATGACGTAGCGATACTGATAGAGTTTTTGTTAAAAAATATAAACCAAAACCACGCCGTCAATGTTGGTAGGTGCCTATATTAGAAATGCTTTCTTTAATAAGCAAACCCAGTGATTTCTATACATTTAAAAAGCTTAGAAGAAAATAATACAGAGTTCTATAATTATCTATAATTTGACTGCCTCGTTGGTCGCGCGGTTGCTAGCGCGACTGCCGATCGGGAGGTCCTGGGTTCAAATCCCGGGTCGGGTACTA
>DWEM01001291.1:0-14780 GCA_018245935.1 Agara belti belti | reverse complement strand
TACCCCTTAGTGATAAAGGTTGTCCACCCTTAACATTGTTTGTTAGGCGGTACGAAGTTCGCTGGGTCAGCTAGTACATATATATAGTTGTATACAATCTTTTTTCACTTTACCATAACAAAAATTACATACATGTAAATAGTCTAAATAAAATAAATGAAAATATTTGTGTTAACGATTATTGCAGCGGTTTCAAATTATGAACAATATGTTCAACGCAGCTCATGAAAACGTTCGCTATGGCGTTTCTGTAAAAAGTCGGGAAGTCCATATAAATCGTGGCAATTGGAAACATTATCCAACCCTTTCGATGGTCCGACTGGGGCTGTAAAGTTAGAATGGCTCGGCACATGGGCCTGAGTTTTGTAATTTTATTAATGATGTAATAACAGTTCTGTCAGTCGCATGTGTGTGCCCGTGAGCGATAGTGAAGTCGTTAGTTCAGACGGGTTAATATCGGAGGGTTGAAACGAGGATTATCTATGAAATCCTTTCTAGTATTTGTGTAAAATATTGAATTTGGAACACGATTTATTTAAAAAAAATCGATTTCACTGATATGGTACCAAAATCCCAAATAAGAAACAAACTAACTGTTTATTTAAATCTTGTTCCGTTATAAATAAGATTATCTAACTTTTTGATATATGTCTATTTGATAAGTTGAATTACCGTTTAATATAATGATAAAGAGCAACTGTATTTTTAAAAATTCGTCTCCATATTTTATCACCGAAATATTCCTGGCTGACTGTAATTTTCGACACAAATTTGCCACAATGCCGAAGTTCCGAAGTGCCACTTTGAACCAAAGCATGTAACAAAGAGCGGGTCCGTCAGCAGTGCTCGTTCAATGAGACGGTGTCAACAAGCGGACACTGATTAAACACAAGATTAAAGTTTTATACGACTATATGCAATATTATTAATAAGTATCTGAGTACCTACCTTTTCTAATAACTGTATGTAAGTATGTAAGTAAATGTATGAAAACAAATCATGCTTTTTTTTCTAAGTAAAGAGCAATCTCAAAAGTTCGCTGATTGAAATTTAGCAATGATTAATATATTACTGATAATAAAAATTATTATCGTAAATATCTACAAAATAATAAGTTAATTAATGTAGCTACTTAGCTACATTAAATAACTTATTAAGCACTTGCTTAGCTTGTAATGAATACCATAATGTAAGTAGAAGGATTATTTGTAAAAAAATTGAAACTGAATTATACTATATTACGTACGTACGAGTATTCAAATAATTTGGCGGAAAATATTAGAGAAGATCAGTAGAGAGTAATTAGTTTCGATATAATTAATAAAATGTGAATTTTCGTAAAATGTATAGTGAAAATGATCTTCCGACCTAGCTATATTGGGATATTCTGTGCAAAATTGCTACAATTTGCAAGTTGCGAAGTGGAACTTTTGAACTAGACAACTTTGTAACAATAAATGGCCGGTTGTCAGTCGCAGATTACTCTGGCGTGAATAGCGGACGCTAACTTGATGGCATTAAAGTTTTTCAACATCAGTGTCTCCGTTGTATCAGGCGTCAATTTAAGTAGTAAAAATATCTACATATTACGGATGGACTGTACCATACTTACAATCAGGACCAGGTGGCCTCGTAATCAAATGCAAAAATTAACGGCAACTGCCGTACGCCTAATATTTCGCCTGTGACGAACGAAGAAATAACCGGTCATAGTGAAACCATACGACCCAAGTAATCATGCCCCTTAAAAGAGCAAAAATATACCTACACTTTGCGGTGGCGCGGCGACCATCGTGACCGCGTATGTAACTTAGGTAAAGTTAACTAACCACGATCCTTAACTTACGCAGCGATGGCACCCTCATCCGTTGCTTCCCGCACAGTAAAAATATACCTTAATTGTATCACAATACTTTTGTTCCTTACAATAAAGGCACTTTTTTGTTTTTATCTTCTCTTTCTGTTTCTTTGTCCTTACCACTTTCGTTGATTGTTTTACAACTCCCAGGTAGACTGGCAGTGGATAGCTAAGACAAAGACAAAGACATTTATTTGTATAAATATGGGTACATTTAAAGTACATGGGTACATTCTACTTTATTCGTTCCGGTCGTGTTTATAAAATATAGGTATACCTGCATAAAATGTTAAGTCCTGTGATTCATGTCATTCGTTTCACGTGCATTCAATCTCAGCTGACACTGCGTGCGTACATCCAATAAATACGGATACCCAGCTATGTCAAGTCGAGTGCCATTGTTATGGAAGTTACCCGCAAGGAACACCCTACGTATGGTGTCTAGACACGAAAGTGTCGCATACGTGATTACTTATGATCTCCTATAGGGAAATCCGTTTTTTACTAAGTATTTTATGCCGATGTTCGTGACAAGAAAAACAGTATTTATTGGCGGGCGTTGAACTTTTTGCATGTTAGCTAAGCGTTATTATATATGTTTGTTTAAATATATTATGATATATGTTTGTTTTATTTTTAAATACATTTTTGTAATAAAATACTTTATGATCAACTAGTTTTTTTCCGTAGTTTTTTTTTATTGTATTAATTTTTTAAATAGTAAACTTAATAATCGAGTGTCTAGCATCCAAACAGACAAATTGTCAAACAATCTTTCTACCCCTATTTTTCCCTATTTAAAGAGGGAATTTCTAAAGTTCCTTTCTTAATGCTCCCTTACACTAAGCATGTATGTATATGCAACATTTCAGGATTCTAGGTTCAGTGGTTTCGGCTGTGCGTTAATCTCTGCGTCAGTCGGTCAGCCAGTCAGTCAATGACCTTCCTTTTTCATGTTTTCATACATTCATAGTGCAAAATAGTGGAAGGGAGTGTCTAAAAGTTTATGAATTTATGATTTAGCATTTATAGGCTGGAACTTAAGTAAAGTTTTATCCCTGAACCCGGGTCTATCTCTGCCAAAAGATCTGGCTCTTATTCTACCTTGCTGTTCCGTAGTGGCTTAAACGATCTATTAAGTAATAATAATAACCAGGACCGATGTTTAAATATGAACCTGGCTCAAACTATGACCACTACATTAGGTACTGAGGTGAGAATAAAATAGTATACGACAAACCTTCACATAAAACTGAGAATTAAAAAAAACCTTGTAGCTATAACAAAGTTTATTTAATTTTCACACGTTAGTCCGATTGGAAACCCTTTATAGAAATGACATTTATAAATCGTTCCATCATTACATACTTAACTCTATGTGTTCATAGTTAAGGTTCAGTATTGAATTGTAAACTTTAACAAAAGCACTAAGCCCTACAAAGGAAACGGTAAAAATAACTGTGTGCGCTCCGGTCAGCGATGTCGCCGGCAGATAAGTGCGACAATCCATCATAGCATTAGAGGGGACGCAATATTTATTGATTTTTACCAATTTTCGCGTCGCCAGCACCAACACCGCGTGTACGTTGAATGATGTACGGTACCAACTTGTTTTTGTTGTTCGAATGAATAACACAAGATTAATAGCCTCATGAAAAATTCAGTTACTATAACTGGTATTGGAATTTAGGTATTGCACGAAGTTACACATTTGTATTTTATGTAATTATGAGTAGAAATATTTTTTTTGTCTATTGGTTATCGCTTCTAAATGGTGGGGCAGAGGTTGTGATTTGGATGCGCAACGAATGTTTGTCTGATGAGTAACAGTTTTTTGTTATCTGACTGAATTTAACTCAATTGCGAATTTTGAAATAGCAATAAAATAATGTAAATTCCCAATTGTAATTTTAGAACTGGACGTATCTTAAGTTACTTTAAAAATACCCTTTCATAGTGATCTTGATAATTGAAACGAATCCAACATATCGGGCTCAGATGCTACACATTAAATTAAACCAAAGTGACAGTGGTTAAATAGTGAGGAATATATTAAACTCAGCTGGTAATTCTTAATAGTCTATGCAAATTCGTGTCAAATGACTTTGGCACCTCACATTCGGTATTAGGAGTGTGTTTCGTCCTTCCCATCTTTCAATTCCCTCTCTATCAACTCGTTTCAGGATGAAAACAAAATGCTGATTTGCATGAGCAAATAACACTGTAGTGAAATCCAAACAGTAATTTCGGAGACAATATAGAAGGCAGCTGCGTTTGTCGCCAAAGGGGAGAAGACATTAAATTTCTCTTAATTTTATTGTAATGGCACGCCATGGTCGAACACTACCGGCAAATTTGTATAGCCGAGATATTCGCATAGCCGAGCAGACAATGGTCTGATTTTCGACTTATTTTACTAAAGCAACTGCAACGTAAGTAAAATAAAATTACGTGTTTTGTAAATGAGTATTAAAAATTATTTTTAATTTAATCATTATTCAAAACTCATTTACGCATTAAGAGAAACAGCTAACACAATGTAATATCACGGGCAGTTTAATCGGAGAATTTAACAATATGCTTAAATACGATTCCTATAGCTAAAAATCATAAAATCGCCGTAAATATCTTATAAAATATTATCAAAGGACTTGGAACCTTAACATTTTTATAACAAACATTAACTGAAATCCAAAAAGAATATAATAATTTATGTCTCTGTATGTTTATGTAATATCATATCTAACCCGCAATCGATAACATTTAAATGAAAAGGAAACCGTTAACAATACTTCACTATCAACGCAACGCCGAAAACATAAAAGTGTCATGTGCATAATGCAACCAATAAATATTATCCCCAGTAGATGCAACTAATGCAACTAAGTCTCTCTCCAGAGATGTAGGTCACCATGTTATCTGCTTCCCTACTACTGATGAAATCGTATCTACACCTTGTTATGTTCTCGATAGAGTCTTATCTCCCATAGAAGTTGGAAATTTAAATTTCAAACAAACGTCATCGATAAATATATGTGAATAGAGTTCAAATTTCTATGCTCAAAATTCATGGGCAAGTTCAAGAATTTGCTCATGTTGGGGTCACAGATTTCGGATCTGTTGCAGTGGGGGTCTAATGGTCGCGGCATGCGGCATCAAGTAACACAAGTATATTTAATTTATTGCAAGTATGAAAAAGGGTAAGGATTATCCTTTGTCAGCATAATCTTAAATATTTTATGCCCAATTAAATTGGCTTTCATTTAATTTTGTTCGGCCATAAATCTCGCGCTCTAAGAGAATCGCGGTACATTATCTTAATATGTAAACATTGCTTGGCCGTGGGAATTGTATTATTCGTTATTTATAGCATATTATAAATAACAGAGATAAAGAAGCTTCACTAGATAGTACAATATATTTAAAAAGCTTTTAATAACTTTCGATAAATTTCAATCTATAATTCTCTATCTATATCTATATCTATACTAATATTATAAAGAGGAAAGATTTGTGTGTGTGTGTGTGTGTATGTATGTAACGAATAGGCTCAAAAACTACTGAACCGATTTCAAAAATTCTTTCACTATTTGAATGCTACACTATTTAGTGATAGTGTAAATTTGAATTTACACTATCACTGATCAATATAGGCTACTAGCTTTTGCCCGCGACTTCGTGGGTATTTAACCTAGGAAATTAAAATGCTGTCCAAAGTCACTATTCCACGCGGACGAAGTCGCAGGCGAAAGCTAGTATTTTATATAAAATTATCTTATTTTAGACGATAATTTGTGCTAAATATGAGTCCTCTCGCAAAGGTTTTCTTTAGAAATTAGATATGGAAATTGGATACAACATATATAACATGCAATATTATACTTGTATAGATGTTTTTATTACAACATAAAAATATGCACATCATACAAATGTTTGAGGCAGGAATCGAACCCACGACCTCCGGTTTTACAATCAGGGTCTCTAACCACTTGACTAAAAAGCCAGTCAAATACATATACTTAGTATATTGTATTTTCTGTTACAAGTTACCTCCGCGCATTTATTACAGGCCAATTAATTAACGAGCCTAGTTCCTTTCTGTTTCTTCAAGAAAAACAGCAAAAAACCCTTCTAAGGGTTCTTCGAGTAAATGAAAATCCTCTTTACTTTACGCGGCATTAATTAGAACTGGTATGTAAAGTGCTGTTTATGGTAAAACGTTAGCCAAGTGTAAGATTCTTTTAACGTTGAGCAATTGTTGAAGATTTCTTCGTCGCGCTAACCAGGGTAAAGGTAAAACTCTCGTTGATGGCACTTACCTTAGACTTTTGTTGGAATTTCGAAGACAAAAACCAGTCAAAGATAAACACGTTTATTACTCAATATTGCACATACATGTATATATCCATACATATATAAATGAAAGCGATGATTGCCTAGTGATTTGAATTCAGCCCATTCCCGGGTGTCTGGATTCGGTCCTGGTGCGAACCTCTGACTTACGTTTTATAACAAAAATTCAAATATCACTTTAAGTGCTTCGCCGTGTGGAAACCAGCACACGTTAGAGATGTCAATTAAATTTGTAAGTTTTAACTAAGCCCTTAACGTCCTGTACAAAGCTCAACATAATTTAATCACGGTGTCCTAACGTTAGAGTGAACTGACTTTGTAATACCAACCGTTTGTATTAAGAGCGCGTTGATCTACGTGCTTCCTACGCAGTGCTTTGCCCTTCATTAAGCTGGGCTTACATCGCGCTAAATTTGTCTACTAGTGGTTAGGTAGTTGGGCGGAGCAGGTTTGTAAAGACACTCGGCACTCGGTGCTTTCTGCCTATCCCGTTAGGGACCTGGCGTGATGGTATTCTTATTAGTTAGGAAGTTGCAGTACAGCGACATTAGAAATTATGAATGTTTAGTGGTAAACAAAAATTATTGTTCCGAAAACAAACACATCGACCTATCTGACTGATTTTGATATTTTATTTGGTGAAATTTTAGGTTAGCTGCAAATAGTTTGGAATCTATTTAAGGTGCTTCTTCAAGAACTCGCATTGCTTACAACAACGTACGTTACATAGTAGTAAATAATATAGATAACTTTTTATTACAAAAAATGCACAATACCATTTAGATTCAATTATGACACATAAAAAGTTGTATTATCCAGTTCATACTGAAAATACTAGATAGCGCTATTGGCATTTTAAGACTTGCAACCAATGTAACTTTGTAGAAATATAAATGTTTAACTATGTAGTTTATACGTAGAGTAATTGACTGATGCTTTTAACCTTAGATCACGCTAACGAATTCGCACGTTGAAGATAGTGTAATTCGAATATAAATAATTCATTTACTCGTCACTTTACAATCGCTATGTAAGCCAATCTTTATAAATGGAGTAACGAAATCTGTCTGGAAATATGAGGATCATGTTTAATCTACAATTCTCTTGCGTCTGTTCACAATTTCATTTGATTATTGAGGTCGCTCTTAAAATATCAAGTAGACATGTTTAAACAGAAAGTCTTTAAAAGAATAATGTCTTCTCAACTTGGATTTTTTATGTACTTATACATAGATTAAAGAGAAAATATTTGCTCCAAGTTCTTATTATTATACCATCACGCCAGTTCCTTCGCTTCCCCGTCAGTCAGTTTCTGTCCTATATTAAAAATCAAATGCTAGTTTTGTTTGAAATTTTTTAAGACAATATCAATATTCTCAAGGCGAAAGATATCACAAGAATCAGAGCGTTATTTATATATTGTACGAAACAATGCAGCGTAGGTTTGAACGATCCAATTAACATGCCATACTTAAAGCGTAATGTATAGCCCACATAAAACATTGTTGATTACGCATAGACAATTTTCCATTGAAAATGAACGAGTACATTTTCTGTTCTATTTACGAAATTTATATATTAGAGCTATCAATAAAATAATTTCGGAAACAAGAAAGATTTAAAACAAATTTAATTAATTTTTTCTGCGTTATGTGAAATTTCAATATGTTCTTTATAGTCGAATTTCGTCTATCGGACGAATATGACTAAACATATGTATGTATAGCATATACATATATATACAAGCTGTCCCGGCGAACTTCGTACAGCCCCACAATAAATAAATAGTTTAGTTACACCAATCTGAACCGATTTTAATCTTATTTGACGGGACGTACGTCATATTATTTTTGACAGGTAATTAATATTTGACACTGCGATGGTACCGCACTCTGTCGGATCCAATGTGAAACATTCTAAAATCAACAAATACTTAAAAATTAATTAAAAAAACACTTTCTCGTTCAAATTGTGAATCCAAACCATTCTCAAGTTCCCTTAAACACACCTGAAAAATTTTATCAAAATCGGTCTAGTCGTTTAGGTGGAGTTCAGTGACATACACACGCACACAAGCAATATATATTAAGATGCACGTATTATGCACGTATATGTTATATACGTATAGCATATATATAGCACTGTGATTCACTAGTTTCAGACATGGTAATGGTAGCATCTTTAAGTCAATTTGCGATTGTTAGCACACAATGGAAGGCTATAACTCATTGTCATATGCAAAATCGCACCAGTTGCTAACTGCACTACGTTGCAACCTTTGAGTGTATTCGACAATATCGTGGTATCACTATCACTATTCAGTACATAGTATAAAACAAAGTCGCTTTCCACTGTCTGTCCCTATGTGTGCTTAGATCTTTAAAACTACGCAACGGATATTGATGCGGTTGTTTTTAATAGATAGAGTGACTCAAGAGGAAGGTTTATATGTATAATAACATCCGTTATATAGTAGAGAATTACTGTTATTTTTATGGTTTCTAATGTGATGTCGTAAATAATTGCATTTTTTGCGGTGTGGGCTGGACGAAGTCGTGGCCAAAAGATAGTTTAGATACACGTACACTGGAATTGGTTGTTTATGTCGCTAACCAGTAATTACATTTCGCGGTAAAAAGGAAAAATGTCATAACATATCACCAATATACGTAAAAAGTGCGATTGTTATCAGCTTAACTGTATTTACACTTATCAGCTTAAGTGTTGTTCAATCAAGCCTATCTTCAGGTAGGTAGGCAGAAACTAAAGATTTGTACTTGCTCTGAAAAAAATTCTTTAGCGCTTTCTGCTTTAATCAAAATATCGTACATGCTTATAAATAGAAGGTATTCTTGACTTGGCTTTCAAGAACGTCTCCGATTTGATAGATTTAAAAAAAGAAAAACATTCGGAAAACAATCCTCGGGTTTGCTTCGCGTTGAAAGCCTTCAAACAATGGACCGTTTAGTCATTGAAGGCGGTTTTGTGGGCGCGGTGACTTATCGCCCATTGTACACAACCTCAATGGTAAATACAGGAGTGCACTTAAAAGCGCTATTAACATAAATACCGGTATTTCATCAGTGTGTTGGTAACACAAAAATCATTACACTCAGTGGTCTGCTAGCTTTAAATCATTTTTTTAACATGTTGCAATTCTGGGCATTACTCGACTCTCGATTTTAAGGGTCAAACTTTATTTAGTTCTATTTTATATTGGCACAGCTTGCAATGTCGTCAAGTAGGCTCGCCCAAAGTAGGCTCAGGTACTTCACTAATTTAAAAAACCCGATTATTTTAAATGATGTCTGTTTGTTTATCCGATATAATCTTAGAAACGACTGAATCGATTGTGATAAAACTTTCACTTTCGGATAGAAGACTCTGTTTTTGTCGGAAATATTTAAGGGAACTGCTAATTATTAACGGTTTTTAAATTTTTCGTTTCAACCGCAAACATTTTAGGGAGAAATAGCGCCTTGGGTAGTGTAAATATTATAAAAGCCTTAAAATTTGCCCATGTCTAAGCTTACGCAATATAAAATATCAAACCGAATCGATCAAAACTTTTATATTCTTAATCCATGCAGACGAAATCTCGGCACCAACTACATAGAATGTCACAAACGAGAGTGTAAAAATTATTTCGGTGTTTAACCAACCACTTAAAATGTATTGAAGTACACAAATAAACTTCGCTCAAAGCAAAACCACAAGCGTCGATTATATTATATTTTGAATGTAACACGCGAATTTTACCAAAATCTTTGTGATAAAAACAGTGTTGGTTTAAAAAAAAAACACAAAAATCAATGTTTATTATATTTGGATAGTACACAATAAAATACATTAATATATATTTTTCAATTGTGGATATTAAAATACAGTAATTAAATAACTAATTTCATAGATAGGTACTTATATAAAAAGAATAATTCGCCTTAAGTGTATCAAAATAAATAAATGTCACGTACATTATTGTTCTATATTTATGATGAAACAATTTTGGTTTAGGAACGAAGTAATTAATATATTAACTTTGTCATTTGTGTGCTAATCATTCCGTTGCCATACATATTTTATATAAGTATATAATGTAAGTATATATACCTATACATATATATGAGCAAAGATGGAACACGCGTGCTTAGAAAAGCCTAATCAGTCATGCCTTGAAGAATCCTAGGTTACATTAGTCGGCGAATATAGGTCTAATACTTCCAGCTAATTTTTTTTATGTATTACAGTGTACCGACATAGTACTTCAGATTAGTTACAGATGCGGCTATCCCCAAGGAATTCAGTGGAATGAAGTACTACGTACGTACACTGCAGAGCAAAATATCTAACGCAAAATTCCCAGAACTGTTACAAAGTTCTTTTTGTAGATATTCAGTCACTTAAAATAACTTATGCTACAGTAAAGAAATAAAATATTTAAATCTCACTGATGACATAAATTCTCCCTTCAAAACGTTTAAATCCAAAAGTCCACATCTGCACTTTAAATATTTGAAAATAGAATTTGCATACCAGTTGTTGTTTGGAATACTATAAAAGAGAAACTTAATATAAAAGGACATCACGACAGCACCTTAACTAAGAGAAATTGTTCTAGAATTTTCTATTACATCATAAACATCGGTCACACGAAACTTTCTGGAAAATCATATTCCACACTCCTCGACTTGTGAAAGCCAACGACGCAATCCACTTTAATCTTTTGGTACGACACGAACTTCTTGGTCTCGTCCTCAAAACTTTTAGCTTTAGCGCTATTTATTAGGACACTGCGGCGCAACGAACCGTGACTCCTTCTAGAAGAATCCGATTCAACGTCCGATCTAGTCTTAGCACTACCGACATTGGAATGACCGATAAACTTAGCAGCATCACTGTTCTGATCGCGTGGGCTTTTACGATCAACTTCAAGTGCGTCCGACACTTCTGTCATGTTCCCTTCGCTCCGCATTCTGTTAAGGCTACTCGGTTTCTGGTTGGAGCAAACCGGAGCTGACTGCTGTCTGATAAATCGTCTGCTCGTAAACATTCTTTCGAAGAAGCCGTTTGTTTTTGCGTTAATGGGATCGTCTTTGCTCTCCTTGCTCTCGGATTCCGTGTCGCTTTTATCCAAGCTGCCGCGGTGTGTGAACAGTTTCTTCAAGCTGTTCGTGGTTCGCGTCAAGCTGCTGCTCGTGGTTGATCCGTTCGTGATCGTTCTCTGCGCTCGACGATTTTGCGATCTCTCTGATGGCTTCTTGTAACAGATGCACACTTTGCAGAACCCGATACGGAACTTCGACGACATTAGGTTGTACAGAATTGGATTGATCGCCGAATTGATGTAGAGCATTATTCTCGAGAAGTACAACAAATTGTACCATCTTTCCGGGCTTATGTTTTCAGATAGCTCCGCTGGAGTTACAATAATCCAGAGCGCGAGTAGCCTGTACGGCATTAGACAAAGAAAGAAGCATAGCACTACTGTTCCTAACATCAAGATGACTTGTTTCCTTGCTCGTGCGTTATAAGGATCGACGGTCTTATTCATGACGATTTTGGAAGCTGCTGAAATGAGGTTTTTCGCGATAATACTGTAGAGGACGATGAGGATAACGAGCGGTAGGAGGTAGAGAAGGATGATGACCATCACGAAGAACGTGATCTCCCAGAAATTGACGGCTTGGGTTAGGCATTGCGCGACGGTGCCGTCTTGTCGCGTTACCGTGTGGAGCTCCGCTATTGCCAGCACTGGACTGAAACAGAAGAGAGGACAGACGATAAAAATCTATGCAATGTTTGAAACTAACTACCGATTGACGCAAAAGTGGCCCGGATGTTTGTTTAAGCCTGTTTCTATTTCAGACAAAAATGTAACAGTCATTTTTTATTTTACTCCTCGTTTTGACTATGACCTGGAGAGCGGTATGTTTATTTAATTCTACGAATAAAGACCATTTTTGCGTCAACGTTAAGAACAATTATAATCGCAACATAATAATAAAGTGAAGAAAATAGTAAATCCAAAAAACAGATATGTAGAAGTGAATGGAGATAAAAATTAAAGTTTGTTTCCTCCCAACCTAAGGTACATTAAAACTGAAATTAAAATGAAACAGTGCAAAACAGAACGCTAAATGGTGCATGTTAATTACGACGTATGTATGTATTGAAATATTTTATATCATGAATCTCTACCAAAAGCCGTGGTGATTTTAAGAATTTTCCATGAAATCCGTATTCAAAAGCCGCTAACAAGAGGCAAAATTGCCTTGAAATTTTTTTCATATACTTGTAATTTAAGATCATCAAAAACTACCTGGTGAGCTGATATGAAAAATTACAAATCCTCAGAATCGGATATTTTCATCCAATTCTCAATTAATTTTGACGCCAATGGATGGTTACAAAAAAAATATGCTAAAAAGAATTTCCTTAATTGCATCAAAGCCAACGGTACTTGCCTGGCTGACACAATCGGTTAGGCGGATAATGCACAATCCGTTTACACTACACTGATTTTAGAAGCAGACATAAATGGATTCTTGGTAGAGATTCACAAATGAAACATAACAAAAAAAAACACAGAAAAACACGGAAAGCATCAAAACATTGAAGCTGTAACTTACATGTATTTCACGAACCTTGTTATTTAAAGGCTTTCGTTCATTTTTCGATTTCGAACTCGTGACACTTTTCAAGCGACATGCAAAAAACTTTCCGGGTTAGTTTATATAGCGTTCCGGCATCGGCAAATCGTTCGGTAAAGGCAATTATTTCGAGGGTCTTGTACCTCAAACACAAGTTTGTAAAACAAAATCATATATATTTTTTTAAATTCCGTCATTATTTTTTTATTGTAATAGGCTAGCATTAGGCCGCGATCCTGTCAAATGAGAAGAATACATATATGCACCTTTATGTTAACCACGCGTGCTTATATAAAGCCTATTAACCGTGGCATTGAAGCGGCTAAAGGTATATTTGTCGGAGAACGATGACGCGGCCAGGGTTCCTTTCCTTGCTTGTCGGACAATAGTAATAGATAATATAAATAGATAAATATATGAATAATATTTATTTCTTTCTTTATGGTCACCGTCGTCTATGGACATTTGCAACAACGTGGCTTTGAAGGAGAGACCTTTTGGCGCCTTGTACACAGATATATCCAGCTGTTACAGAGTTCTAAAGAGTGTAAATGACAAGATGTTGGACATAGGCCGTTCATAGTTAGGATTTAGTAATATTGTTTAGAGCTACATCCACTCAGGTCTCGTCATAAAAAACACTGCTTTCCAATAACTAAACTACTAAAGTTATACATAATCTTTTCTTAATAACTGTTAAAATAGTATAACAGTACGTATATATTCTACTCATTCGTCCTACTGTCGCTGAATTTGTTTAGGTGATTCCAAATTCTCGCTCTATCCACTTGTAACGAAATAGCACATGTCAAGTTTGAATGTCATTTATTACGTTACTCGTGCAATAGATGTCTTTGTAAGTCCCGTTAGTGCATTGCACACAAGACGCAAATAATGCAATACGGAGGGCATATCGTCTTGTTTGACCTAACCTAACATTAGTACCTATTAACAGTTTAGCCTTTCCGCGGCAGTTCCGCCGCGACCACGGACCATGCAGCTAGCTTGAAACTGTATTTATATGCTTACCGTGAATACTCGTTATGTATTATATGTATGAGAAACCCCTGATATAGGATTAAAATCATTAAACAAAAGTTACATTGCAATATGTCAAGAATTTTAGAGAACAGCGCCATCTATTGTTGCAACGGAAGAGTTAGGTACTAAAATGTTTAACAGCAAAGTAAGCAACTTTATTTGCTACATATTTAGTCTCGAATTGACTATTATAGATAAGTATACCCAATAGACATAATACTTTTCTTCTTTATAATACTCTTGTTGTGATTTTCAAACTTTTAAATGTAAGTTCTGTTTGATCTATAGTAAAAGATAAATAAATGATTCAAAGTTATCATCAACCTTTCCAATACAGGACGCTGGTCCCCTTTTAAAAAACTGTAAGCAGGATATGAACCCAATACTTCAGTAGTGGAAAGCAGAAATGTAAACCACTATTCTATCACGACGAGAAAACAATTTTGTTATCACGACGGTATTAAGAGGAAATAGAAACTATTAAAATATTTGGGTGAGGTCCGCGTTTTAAAGTAAATACATACTAGTTGCTGTGTGTTTTGGACAACACAACATAAATACGAGTCTCACCGTTAACGAGCAGAGATGAAAGAGAAGAAGAGAGAGAGAACATTTTTGTAAAACAACAGTAGATAAAATCGCGATGATTGAATTCAAATTCAAATTGTTTTATTCATTATAAGGTACATACATACACTTTATGAAGGTCATGTTTTAGTCATCATAATTACTTCGGCTTTGTGTGCCCCTCAGGCTATAGTAGACCGGGAGAAAAAGGCCGGAGAAAAAAAATGAGGGGTTAGTGTTGTTTTTTTTATAACAGAACGAGCAAACGATTATGTAGATAATGCAAATGATATCACACTACTAGAAGCTTT
>DWEM01001290.1:0-14792 GCA_018245935.1 Agara belti belti | reverse complement strand
CATATTGTCAGGCACAGAAGTGTTTCACACCGAATTCATCATATAACATTAGTCTACATTTAAAAAGTAAGCACAAAATTTTGGGCACAGCGTGTTTCTGTATAAAACTGGTGTTATATTCTGTGTCACAGAAATAATTGAATTTGTAATTATATCGACAAAGTAATAATACATTTGAAACTAATGTAGTATTGTGCAATACGTTTATGTTACTACTTAGCGACGTAAACCAAGTACTAATAGCTAGGATATTACATAATAAACACACTGCTGGCTACCATTTTAAAATGGTGGGTTTACGGCCAGCGACGTAGCTGGTGAGCAAGATTACTTAATCGCACAATTTTACGGAGGTGCCTGCCCGCACCGGCCCGCATGTCGAATCGTGAAACATGAACTTATAAAGTGAAACGTTAGTGTATATGGATAGGCAAGGATTACGCAATTCTGCATTTTACATTAGTTTTGTTTGTAAAATTTTAAATTGATAAATGAAATGAAAAACAAGTATTTTCTTATGTATGTTCATATATATATATATATATATTAGATAAAATTTAATTATAAGCTTGATCTGCTAATATACGAATAACTAGGAGTCGCACATTGATTCATACTGTTATTATTATTGACAAATAATTAGGCAAAATCAAAATTAATATACGCTGATACTATCCAGCAGTAAAACAGACCTAAGAGATCTTTATTCAAAAGAATGTGACTTTAATTATATTAGTACCTTATTATTGTAATAGTGTTTTAATAAGTGGTAGTAGAAGCAGTCCTTGTACAAATTGCTGATGAAATATAAAAGTTGTTTAAAATAGTTTCACAGAATAGTTATTTAAACTAGATATCAATCAATATTCCATTTGTCATAAATAAGTAAAAGCAGAAACAAATTTAAATACTAAAAAGAAACTGCATTAAATTATGACCTACCAATAATGAACATGTGATTTCATTTGATCAACTCCAATCCTACAAAATATTTTTGTTAGCATACAAATTCAATCTGATCGATGTTTAAAAAAATCAATGCTATTTGAAAGGAATAAAGTTGGAAATACTGGAATAACTGTTAACACCCAATGAAATAAAGATGCTTACACCATTCAATTACTTCCCACTACCCTAACTTATATTTACAAAAAAAATTACACAAGATAGTTCTCAATCCATATAATATTATAAAGGTGAATGCAACTGAAAGTAACTCAGACTTTCTGTTACGTTTTTGTATCAAAATGCTGATCCGATTTTTCTCCAATTTGATATTGAGACAGCAAAAAAACCCGATTACTTAATACTTTTTAAATTCAAGCCCTTAAATAAATAAATAGATGGGGTACCTACCCACTTAGGCTGCGCTTAACATCGCAAAGTATCTGCGATACGCGTTGCATACATAACTAACACAAACTGCACTGCTTGTGCCCGCGGGGATATACTAAGTCTCTCTGTGTGGTCTTACGTCTTTATAATGATGAGTGCTCTTCGGAACCATTCGAGCTGATGACAACATCATTGTTTTTACATCGCACTACGCACCGGTGGGAGAAGTTCCTTCCTCATCAACTGAACATGTGGAGATCATGTACGGTGTGATTCTCGCGTTCTCATTTGCCATTAACACTGAAACTGAAATAGGCTTCCCTCCGACGTGTTCTCTGCGTTCTATGACCTGGGGTTCAAAAACGGCATTAATAGAGTCCTTGCGGGCTGGCGACGCGTTGGCGACGCCTCTGGCGTTGGCGATGTCCATAGGCGACATTGACCACTTCGCATTAGGTGGCCTGTCTGCCGGTTTGTCAGCTATATAAATAATATATATAGGTAAGTATATATAAATATAGATACCGTCGCATTACCTACCTTCCGAAAACAGTTAAAGATTTTTGGTTTCAAAGAAAAATAGAACTCCAAACTGCTATCCCGTGACATATTATTAACGCACAGATTAACATAGTAACCCTATAATTTAAAATTATTATGATTAGGGTTAACAATCAGTAATTAACCAATATTTTAAAGTACTTAGTTACAAATAAAAAAATATTAATTTATAAACGTAAGGCCAAAAACTAAGAATCTTAGCACATAAATTTTATATGTTAAAAAACTCCATCTTGTTTATATTTTGTTTACATTGATCAAACGTTTGAGGTTATAGCTTAGGAAATAAAATCTCATTATTTTCCTTTAACATAGACGTACCTTTAAATATACATTGACTAATTACATAAATTAAGTATTAAAAATACGTATCTGGATGTATAATTTGTCTGAAACGGAAACTTGGAAGTGACCCACTTATATACCTATAAAGATGCAGATATACGTTCATTGGTGAGTTAATTTTGTATCAAGCTTGATTTATTAAATATCACTATTTCCATCGATATAGTTTCCTTAGTAATAGCAAGTTGAAATAGGTTTTATATGACATAACTCGTTAATTCAAACCACAGGTATTCAGCCGAGACTGGGAAATTCTGAATAAATATTATTCCTGTGGTTAATAAACTTAATTTGTTTTTTTTGTGTAACATTTCTGTTCAGTCAAATACTTGTGTGAAAGAATTTATATATCTGAATAAGCATTAATATATCTACGATATTATTCTTAACTGTCTGGCATACAGTTATAAACTCTACATCTGCATCATTTGGGATCAGATAACTGTTATATATTTTCATCCACGAATACTTGCGTATAATTTGCCAACGCTATATAAAACCAATATAACATACACAGATATAAAGTTGGACACACAAACATTTCCTAATAATCTCACTAAAGGATCATTTTCATCTTAGACCTACTACTTATATAGTATTCCAAATAATAATGTTCATGCAATAGGGCGAAGAAAAGTAAGTATATATTTAGTTTGCCGTAAATATTTATCTATGACAGAAAAAATATTGAAAAACTGTTTAAGTTTTTTAATATGAATACAGTAGTAACTGACTGTTAAAATGACTTGTTTTGGTTACAACCCTTAATGCAAAACAACAAATAAATTGAAGAATACATAAATATTTGTTTATAATAAACATAAATGCAACTAATAGTTCTCATTAATAAAGTACAGAAAATTGCTAAAGTATGACATTGAATATCTGGTTTCGTTTAAATTAATAAAAAATACTCGTTTATCACACTATCAAGAATTGTTGGCACTCTGTGCTTGTGACATTCAATTTTTAATAGATGCCTGTAACATTTGTGACAGTTAAAATTATGACAGCATTGACAGTCTTATTAAATGTGAAAATGATTTTAAAATAATAGGTCTGCCAATAATTATAACATGAACAATTATTTAAGATGTTTTACACAGAAGTCTT
Organism: Agara belti belti; assembly: GCA_018245935.1. NCBI lineage: Eukaryota > Metazoa > Arthropoda > Insecta > Lepidoptera > Hesperiidae > Agara > Agara belti. The sequence continues at coordinate 11,438 of DWEM01001290.1, read as the reverse complement.
ATTCTATATGTACAATCTATTATAAGCAAACACAGCATGCAATACCTATATTCTATATAGAATAAAATTCTCAATCAATAAATTAACAGTTTTAAATACTCCAACAAACGATTTAAACCTTAGATAAGTGGTATATATATATAAGATTTAAACATTAATATTAAATATAAAAAAATCATTGTAATGACATAACTTGTGCAAGTTTTTTAAGACCCTGGCTCATTCATGTTCAGCCAATGAGAAGTAAAGCAGAAAACAACATCGCTACTAACAGTTGTAATTGTTGGGTTTTTATTTGATTTTTTACGAATACATGAACACGCTTTAGTATTTTTCCCATCAGACCTTACAAAGCCATCTATGATCATCCTAAACTCGTTAATTTTGTATTCTTTACGACAACATAAATTCCCCAAAAGATCGAGGTATCCTCCATAATTCCAATTAAAACATAACAATGCATATCAGTTTTATGTAGACAATTTAAATAAACAAAAATAAGCTACAGAAAATTATACTATAAGGCCCTACTGCATTGATCTTTAAATAACTAAAAATATTTTAAATGAGTAAGATATTATCTCTATCTCTCACTAGATTCAACGAATCCCGCGCTATGATACACCATATTAAGTACTGTTATAATTTATTTTCTACTAGCTAGTACCCATGATTTCGCCCCCGTAGTCAAAAGAATTTATTTTGTAGATAGAGCTCATTTGATTAAAAGGTGTTTCCCCATAGTAATAAGATATTTTTCGACACAAGAAGTGGTTCCTAGAACTCCAACTGTCCATTGCTGTTTTTATTTGAAAACAGGAAAAAAAACAAACACACTTTCGCATTTATGATATTAGTATGAATGAATTATAATCAAATAATACAATTATTGTAGACCACCAAGGGCTGAAGTTAGACGCACCTATTTTGTAAATTGATTAGTACAATATGTTGGTAAGTTATTTATTGGTTCGTGTATAATATTTTAAACTTTTAACATCAGTGTTATCTCCTGGTTTTGAAGCCATCTCGTTTATTTACTCTGCTAAATGTAATAACAGTCATTAAACTGACAATGTAAGACAAAAACAATTGTGGCAAAAAGACGGAATCTAAAGCTGTTAAAATTTGTGGAAACGTGTCTATTCTGCAGATGTACTTGACACTTGACACTGACAGATATTATCACTTCAGTGAAATTATTTCATTGAAATGTGCATTGAAGTTTACACTAATTTGGGTTACTGCATCTCTGTAATAAATTAAAAAGCATTAAATCTCAAGTACACAACGGCTCTTCATAGCATCTATATTTAGGTAAGTGTTACTAAAATAATTAGTAATTTGTTACAGTTTTTAGTGTGGAGTGAATGTCTTCATTTCATTTATTTATATTTAATGTATGATGTATAAACAGTTATTGTATTTTAGACATAAAGATGGGTCCCCCAAAGAAGTTCAAGAAATATGATTCAAAGAGTGGAAGTGATAGATCAGGTATGTTCTACAGGATACGTTTTTCTAATTTATTATTAAATTACAAGTATGTTTAAAGAAGAAGAAGTTGGTACTAACGAAGATACTAATCACTGCACATTACAAAACAAAGTCTACGAAGGTGATGTCTGTTTATATAGGTCTATATATTCCTTTGTGCTTTAGAAATTGTCCTATTAAGGTTAAATGTTCACACCAATGTATTGCTTACACTGAAGATGTTATGAAAATAGACACATGATTATTTTTATCAGCTAATATTGTCAATCACAGGAAAAAAGAAGAAAGTGGAAGAAGAAGTAACTATAGATTTAGTGGACGATGATAATAATGAGAATGCTGGTGTGCCGGGAGCTGCCATGCAAGATGCCGAAAAGAATGATCAAGTACCAGAAGATGAATTTGGTGCGAAAGATTATAGGTAAAGTATTAAAATGACCTTAACTGTTTAAATAAAAATTATTCTATAAACCTTGTTTCTATGCATTTTGTATTAATACAATGATCTTATGGAATCTGAAACATTGATATCATGACCTTATTAAAGGATTTTTTATATCTCAACTTAAAATGGTACTGATACATGTCAGTATAGAAAAGGGTACATATGAAATGCCACTGATGGTCTATGATAGCCTTATTAGCAATTTTTTAATTGATGGCCTTTATTCCTAATGCGCAGTTATAAATAATAAATACTATTTATTAACTTTTATATCTTTTTGCAATCCATATTAGAAATCAAATGGAACTAAAACCAGACAATGCCAGTCGTCCACTATGGGTCGCACCAAACGGGCATATATTTCTAGAAGCATTTTCACCCGTTTACAAACATGCACATGATTTTTTAATTGCCATCGCTGAACCAGTTTGCAGGTATGTTGTTTGCAAGTATAAGAAACACATCACAATACACCATTTTTCATTTCTAACCTAAAAAGATTTCATAAATTCCTTACTTTATAAATTACATGATATTTTGTGTAAAGCTACATAAAAATAGCTTGTTTTATTTTGAAGTTCTCATGTAGTGGTGTAGTGAATTGTATATACTATTCAAATCAGTAGTACCTTGTAGAAATAGATGATGACAAAGACTTAATAAGGGTATATTGAAATATTTTACAGAATTATTATAATTATAATAATTATAATGTTCACTTTCTTGTAATTCCACTAAGCAGAAGCTGTAATCGAATTTTTTTTAACAACAACGCTAAATGGACATTGCTTTGAATAAGATGAAACTTTATCAAAATCATAGTAAAAAAAGTATAATGAGGTTATGAAATTTAAAACACATAAAATCTGTTCTTGCAGACCACAACATATACATGAGTACAAATTGACGGCATACAGTTTATATGCCGCCGTATCAGTGGGTCTGCAAACAAATGACATTATAGAGTACTTGCAGAGACTGAGCAAATGTGCCGTGCCCGCCGGTATTATAGAGTTCATACAGCTCTGTACATTGTCATATGGAAAAGTAAAACTTGTTCTAAAGCATAACAGGTGAGGTTTAAAACTTTATAATGGTTTTTAAATTCAATAATTGTAATGAAATATGTAATAGGATATACTGATCACAGTTATAAACCAAGTCTGATTAGTCATTGTTTAATGTGGAACAATACTAAATATTATGATCAAAATAATATTTTTTTATATAGAGATACATCAACTGTATCAGCATCGAAATAGTAATAACGAAAGTATATTTCCGTTGTAACTCGACAGTTTTGAATCTAACAATAGCATATATTGGCCAGATACTTGGTGGAGAGCAAACACGTGGAAGTGCTGCAGAAGCTGCTCCGCGACCCCGTGGTGCAGCAGTGTCGCCTGCGGCGCGACGGCGATGACGAGCTGCTGGCCAGCGAGCTGCCCGGCAAGCGCGCCGCCGCCGCCCCCGCCAAACCGGGTACTGGGAGACGTCGCTCTTAGCAAGCGGCAATTCATAAAAACAAGGTGTTGATAAATTCCATTACAGACTGTCGTTCAGTATAGGCCGTTTTGAGGGTTAAGTGGCCTTCAAGGTGTTCCGTCATTCAAATTCAAATTCAAATTGTTTTATTCATTATAAGGTACCTACATACACTTAATGAATTTCAATTACTTCGGCTTTGTGTGCCCCTCGGGATATAGTTGACCGGGAGAAAAAAGCCGGTGAAAAAAAAAACTCCCAGCACTCTTTTAAATAACATGGGCATTAGTGAAACAAGCCATGTTGCAGTATGGCTTTAGTCTGATACAGAACACACGTGACAGCTATCGTGTGTATCAAAATCAGCCCGCCGTCATCTGCTTACAAACTTGTCTTGTTTGTTCGTTTCCGTTTCCGTCGCTTCATGTGACGTAATGTCTGTTATAGATACGTAATGATCGATTACAGGGGAAACGGACAAGCCGGGGGCGAACGGGGCCGTGCCGGAGGACATCAGCCAGTTCTACCAGCAGCTGGACAAGGAGGACGACGACGACGAGCCCGGCGACCTCACGGCCAACACCGCCGTCGCCTTCGAGGTCGACCCCGACAAAATTGAGGTGAAAAGTTATTGAATACAGACCCTTCTTATTGTACGTTTTTAAATACCTACACCACATTAATTAGCGTTTTAGTTTCCTTTTGCATCTAAGGTGTTCATATTTGTTCCTTATAATATGTAGAATATCAACTTTGTTCAAAGTCAGCCAATATTATATCCTATTTCCTAAGATGTAGTTTTCATGTTGGTTATCTATGTTTAATTTCTTATTTGCGAAGTTCATTTTCTAACCCTGTCAGTTTGATGCTATTTTGTTTTTTTTTTTTATGTTAGATTGTAACCGGTTGTCTGGGTATTTTTAGGTTATACAAAAGCGTTGCATCGAGCTGGAGCATCCCTTGCTCGCCGAATATGACTTCCGCAACGACTCCGTAAATCCTGATATTAATATTGACTTAAAACCAACTGCAGTCCTGCGGCCGTACCAAGAGAAAAGCCTGCGGAAAATGTTCGGAAATGGACGTGCTAGGTAGTATATTACTGGATGCATTATTTTATGCCTGTTGTATGTTAGTTTAAATGTATAGATTTATATCTCGACACTTGAACAGTAATTGATGAATGGAAAAACGATACAAGGAATATAAATAACTATTTATTGCATCAGTAACTATTAGTAATGTAAGTGTAATAATCATATTTATAAGTATAATTTCTATTTCTAATATACTTCTAAAACAAAATAGACATATTGGTAGTTTCGATTCTTATATTTAATATGTAGTAACATCTTACGAATATTTTGTTTTAATAGTAGCAGTAAATGTAAAAATTTTGCTATTGAGATTAAAATGCATGTAAGTAAAATCATAATGAATTTATGTAGTTCCAAAAAAGAGTTAAAGCAGTTTTTATTCGTAATAAGAACGCGCACACGAGAGGATGCCTAGAGACGGGAGCGTGTGGCAGGTCGGGCGTGATCGTGCTGCCGTGCGGCGCGGGCAAGTCGCTGGTGGGCGTGACGGCCGTGTGCACGGTGCGCAAGCGCGCGCTCGTGCTGTGCAACTCGGGCGTCTCCGTGGAGCAGTGGAAGCAGCAGTTCAAATGCTGGTCCACCGCCGACGACAGCATGATATGCAGGTACCATACCTCGTTACGGTTTCGACGGTTTCCTAATTTAACGCTACTCCTACTCCTGAGATAACGTGCCCTCTATTGATGTGGATAAATAATTTTTTACATCACTACATAGTATAAAACGAAGTCGCTTTCTCTGTCCATATGTATGCTTAAATCTTTAAAACTGCAACGGATTTTGATGCGGTTTTTTTTAATAGATAGTGATTGAAGAGGAAGGTTTATATGTATAATAACATTTGTATAATAATATATGCGCGGGACGAAGTCGCGGGCAAAAGCTAGTTCTCTATAACTCTCAAACGACTTTTAAATGTTAATACTCCGTTCACAAATAACCATCTTCTTTTAGTATGATTACAGCAGTATTAAATTAGTATTGCGTTGAGTACAAACTCCAAGCAAATTTAAAATTCTATAGAAGCAGATAAGACATTCAGAAGGCAATGTAAAGTATTTATTGTTTAAAGGGGATGGATGTTTCGTTAAAAAAAATCCGTATAAATTTCATTTGTACAGTTAAACGGTTTCCGTTTGAATTCGGCAATGAGTAATTCTATATTAAAATATTATTACTCACATTATCAGTAGACAATTTTTAGTTTTCGATAACGTTCACAGCCGATTTAGTACGAAATATTTAGTAGTCGACAATGCATTTAAAGTTACTATTGCTAATCGTACCAAATGCGTTCAGTGCAGAACGAGAACGACCCACTGCGCACAGTACGTCCCGAGCTCGCACGATGCTGCATCGCCGCGGACGCGATAACCGCAAACGCGACAAGTGCGTCCATTCAGACAGATATCGGATATGCGCTCAGTCGGTATTCCGTGGTATTCAGACATTCGGTAATACTGTTATATATTTGTATTTTATAGTTTTCATAATTGTCAAAATCATATAATGAACGTAGACGCAGCCCGACAGGTTTGTAAGGGCAGAGATATTTGGCACTCGATGCTTTCTGCCTACCCCGTTAGGATGCGGCGTGATGGTATAATAATATAATAATGTAATATCGTGTGAGGACATATAAAAATTTAATTCAATTAACCCAAATAATAATGAACTGAAGGAAAATTGCAATATTGTATCGAATAATATAAATTTGCATCTTATTTTTCCACACGTAATATTTTCCTTAGCACTTTGTACCAAAATTGGGTGAACCATAATTAAAAATAAAATTGGATATCAACTAATTATTCACGTTCATAATAAAACAATTTTACATTTGGTTGTATTCGAAAATCTAATCAAAAGTTAATCATTGGCCTATTTAATGATGTGTTAGAAGGTCAGTTACATTAAAAATATTCGAAAGCGTTCAGAACAGTGCATAAAATTGTTAATTTAAATTTTAAATGGCATGAACGCATGGTTTTTAGAATATACACCGTAAGTAAAGACATCTATCTAGATCACCGGATGCGATACTTAGTTTCAAAGTACATGAGGTTATATGACAGCTCTAACTAAAAAGATAGCCATTTCAATATACTAGATAAAAGAAAACAACAAAACTTAACACATCAAAACAACCTAATTTTATTCTAATTATAAATATATATATTTTATTAACGTAATAGTAATAAATAAATACAATCAATGTGATCAATTGGCATCTGCGACAATATGGACACAGTAGTCTAACTCTTATTAACAACAGCATTCATTTACACTGTAGCCTTTTGGTAAAAAATAGAAATAAAAATAGCGATAGAACCAATGGATAAAGGCACGACCAACCAGTTAACTTCCATTGGCTCTGACGTATCTACTCGTAAAACATGATATGCTTTTGAAAAACCATTTGCTTAATATTCACGCACTACATTATAATTAAATCTAATTCTATAAACAGGTTATATAGATTCTTATCGTTACAAAAATAATAACACGAATCACGAACTTATTAAAATTAAAATCAATTGCTTTTTGCATTAGCAATGTAAATCAAAGTTTGATCGGAAGCTACAAATTGCGTATGAGAGGCCAATAACACATTAGACACTCACACATATACACACATATGTGTGCGTAAACGCATGTGTAGTCATTATTATGAAACATTTACGTATCGACATTGAAAAATCTAGTGGGTAAAGTTAATAAATACTTGAAAAGGTGTGATTACGAAAATGTACCGCAAAATAGATTTTATTTAGTTTAAAATGGTATCTTAGCTAATTACATGCCATAAGCGTTTCAAATGTTAGCTCTGGTTAAGTGAATACACAGAATATTATGACGTTGACAAAATTGATTTGTGTGCGTTTTCAGTACCACTTTTTTTTAAACTGCCTATGTTTATTTTCATGATACAAGTAACCAAACATCACTTACACCATTTTGTTACATCTTAGAAGTATCTACACACGGGATACTTGATATCCCAAGAATATTGAGGATTCTTGCGTGAAAGTAAAAATTAAACAAAATTAGGTTAAATTTGAGGTCACGTCACTTGGTAACGTAACTTATGTTTTATAATGTATAAAATTTGCATTTAACGGGGGTTAAATGGCAGGCGTGTCTGGTGTTAATATTTATATGTGAAACATTAGTTAATATATATTTACTAGTCTTACTACTTTTGATTTAAGTAAAATATCTCAAAGCATATTTCATAAATACATATATGTATATGTATTTATCTATCGGGGCATCATATTTGGAATTCCGCACTTGTGTGAAATTTGATTAGCGAAGTAATCTGAAACAGAACGTGCTGATAAGGCGCCTTGTCGATTTCCCGCCTCTCGCAGCCATTCCGTGTTCCCACACGTTTGTCCGTCGCAGTCACGTGTCCTCGTACGATGCGCTAACCCATGGATACCTATACGAACATATTGTTTTTACAACACATCAATATAAAATATGAAAAACATTGCAGCAAATTTGGCAAAAGAATTATGATTATCTTATTATTTTCTAATAAATTCTACCTTATCAATGATTAGATAAGTGATAGTTTTTGAAGTAAGCGGAAAACAAGCGATATGTTATGATTGGTAATTCGCCTAATTCTCAATTGTCAAATGATTGTAATCCAAATAACAAATGAATAAATAAATTACTTGAAGATAAATCAATAACTTTAACTAGACCTTAGACAGCGATTAGAAAATTAACTGACTATGATATGATATGTCATAATTCTAAAGTTACGCAGAAGTTTAATTTTCATCTGCTTTAATCTCTACATTGTATGTAGAGACGCAGACGAGAGAGGAGTTAATGTACCTCGTAGAAATTACGAATTAAAATGTTACAGCTATGTACGTATATCGCGCAGTTACTGTTAAAGAATACTGTTTATGATTTAGATGTAATTTTTAATAATAATAATTGGTTTACACATGTTAGGTTTTATGTAACATTAAACGGGCTTTGGTGTAAAATTTTTATCCAGATGCTGTTAGCATATTACAAAATATTATATTGCAATAGCCTTGATAACGATTAAAAGCATTTTTTGTCGTTTTTATCTAAATATATCATCTTCTCAGTTAATGTACTATTTACATTACTGCATTATCAAAATGGAAAGACTTCAAATCGAAAACTTACCGCATAATATATTTCCATTACTGTTCACTTTCATTTTATCAATCAATCAAAATGCTGCGTAACTCGAAAACTCTATTCTGCTTATATGCAGTTAAATGTCAATAGTAAATACGCTTTTAATTTTCCCTGTTGTAGAATAAAGTGTATTGAAATAATTATGGAATATTTGTAAGTGAAAATCCGCAACATGTTTCTGATTTCTTACAACAGCGTTTAACCTCGCTCCAGTATGCCGGGGCGCTGCGACTGCCGACGATGCGTTCGTGAAGTTTGCGGTTTGGAAGATCTTGCCCTTCGAACGCATAATACAGTTTTTATATTGAGTTAATTATTTTAACTGTATAATATACATTTGATTCCCTTGACAGCTTACATTCAAATGTGCTGGTGTACGATAAATAAAGCGATAACCTTTAATTAAAGGAACAGATTTTATACCGATATTTTAAATTGTTCGTTATCTATAGATACATATTACAAATCCGTAGTGGGTTAGATTCTTGTACACATGCGGAACAAGCATGCTACTACTACCAATAAGAAATAATGTTAATGGAAATAGACTAAAAACAGAATATAATGCCAATTACGTAGAAACCACCGGACGTATTTCTTTATGAAATCAAGTGTTATTAATTATTGTTTTACGGCGGTGCAATTATTTTTTTATAAATAATTTGTAAGTACAAATGTACTGAAATCGCATTTAGAAACCAATTGAAGTTGAAGATAGAGCTACTTCATAATAAATTAGTAAAAAAAACTTAATGCTAAAACGAACTGCTACTACTATTTGAAAATACTAATAAAACATTTTATTTTATCTTTACAAACGAGAACTGCCGACTCGTGCTGTGTTTGAACACCCTTTCGATCGTAATGTAGGAACATTGCCAAATACTTAGATATTACAATGTTTCCTTGTACTAGCATAAATCATATTTAATAGCGAGCACAGACAAATAATAACATAACGACATAATTCTTATCGCTGCTGGTCGCTAGTTATTTCTAACATTAGACAATTTTTAAGGGAAATAAATCCAAATAAAAATATTCTCTATATCTTTGTTATTGCCTTACATTGATCCCAATATTGGAAGATTGTCGCAATACCTTATTTGTTATATTTGTTAAACAAGAAATCTCTACAGAATCATGTAAAGGTACATATAATACCTCATACTTGTATGTACCTCGCGCGATCAATACAAGCAGTACCAGACACTTGCGTTGCTCCACCGCCCGTCCTAAAAATAAGCCAGTTTCGCTCGCTTGTATTTGTTTTTGAGCTGTGAAATTCCTTTCAAGTACATTGCGTGTTCGTGTATTGATTGTCTTTTGTAAATTGATTTTGACGACCGGCGATACATTACAAGCACACCGTCGAATCCATTGAACAGTAATAAATTAATCAGTCATGTATGCTTTTACACGATTTGATGCTACTGACGCCTGTACTTATCGTACTGTAGGTACATATATTGTTTAACCGTAAAAATATTAATTGAAATAAAATACCAGAATACATACGCTATATTTTAGTCGACAGTAAAATTAATCATTTATAACTTTTATCTATTACCAATGGCAAATTTTATTTTCGTTACTGAAAACTTTTATTTATTTTATTTACTAAACACTGTTTATTTAAATTACTGAAGTACCTTTTATTTACTGAAAATGTAAATATTCAAGAGTATTAAAATAGAAAGTCTTAAATAATACATTCTTATAATAAGCTCGTTGTGAAATTACTCCGGCCTGTATATAACGAAAAGGATGAAAATCAGGTGAATACATAAAAACACTAAGAAATGTATAAATAAGCGTATTAACAATATATACACACGCAATAACACTTTTACAATTAAAACGTTTTTTCTTTTGATTGGCGATGACTCAACGCGAAGGCAAAAAGTAGAACCTTCTTTGAAGTTGAACCGGTGTAGTATTGAGCATTAATAATATAATTTAACACCAGCGTATTAAATATCTTCCACCGCCATTACCACAATGCCGCTAAACCGCGATAGATATAAATGTTAATGAGGTTCAGAATATTCGTTGCATTCGTAAAATAAACGAAGCGTTTATACATCGGACAGAGTCTGAATGAAAAAATTCTATATGTAGATCAATTACTTAGTAAGATTTTAAAGTTCACCGCACGCTGTCCTACTTCTAATTAATTATACAATTAAGTATTGTTGTTATTAACAACTACGTGAACTAATAGACACTAATTATTCTCCCACAACCTTATACGAATTTGATTGCAAACATCCTATGGACGGTAACGACTTGACTTGACTTGTGACTTGACTGTTCGTTTGTTTGCACTCTCCCGACAAAATTGCGTACAAAAAGTAAGACTTCAGCATTACATCACGACATAATTTTAAAAGTTGTCTGTGCACGCACCATATGTCTAATGGGTAAAGGCTTACGAAAATGGTTGATATAGTGTACGTAATTAGTGCGATATCATCGTAATATTTTATTATCAGGATCGTTGCCACACATACGTGTCGGCACCGAGCATCCTACGGTGTGTAGCAATTGGCAACGAGTAGCTTGTACTTACGAGTGTTTCCTCGAATGCGTATGTTTTCAATAATTAGTAACATTACGCCTGTAATCCCCGAAGTGGTAGGTAGAAGAGTGTAGTACACCCCCACATTTCACCAGTTACGTTTAAGTCCCACAATGGAATAGGTGGTGAGCCTATTGCC
>DWEM01001289.1:0-14794 GCA_018245935.1 Agara belti belti | reverse complement strand
TCATATATGCCATTTTTTATCCTGAAATTGCCCCGGGATCGGGATTTACGCGGGTAACACCGCGGGCTCAGTTCGTTTATAATATAGGTGAGTACTTTATCGGCACACGTAAAGATCCAATTGTCCATTCCCATCGACGGTTAGCGTGGTATTTGTTACGTACCTTACGTACTTTGCTTAACAAGAAATCATAGAATAGAATAGAAGAATAAAGAATAGACTATGTACACATGTCACATCCTGAAATATCTTGACTTGCTCAACCGCTGCCTACCACATGATCCTTCTAGTGGCATGCATCAAGCTTCGTGGATAAGTAACGAAAGTTATTACCTAAGCAAATAACGTTATGTACCTACAGTATGTGTGCATGTGTGCGCGTATAAAACCTAGAACAAAGTAGGCGTTCCCGACTAATCGCGGCCCGAAATCGACAACAACAATACCGCATTACTCTCGCGCCTGTAACTCACAATGGCATACCACACAATCCTAGCGACCTGATATCGGACGTAGGGTTGCCGACGCACGCATATTCATCCGAACAATTGCATGCACACAACCGAACAGTAGCGCAGTACGAGCTGCAACCCTATTAAAACAGCGGCATTAGTCTGTCGCCAATGCAACAAACCTGAAGATACCTACTCCAGAAGTCACTTGCTTTGTAGATTCGTTATTTCGTATTCTTTTCTTAAAGTTGATTGAAGTTTTCGTAGCTGCACACATTTAAACTTGGAACTACGTAACCCAATGAACGGCTGGTTCGCGCGTTGCTAAAGGTAGGTCACTACTTTGAAAGTGTGAGTTTAATAGAAATGCTTTTTGATTCGAAAACTTCTAAATCAAAGTTTTGTAATTTTGCGGTTTTGTAGTTCGTACGTATTGTATTTGTTGTATAGTATCCGGTGGTTAGGAATCAGAGCGAGATGGAAAATATGAAATATGTACCAGCTGTCCTCTTTCGTAGCTGGTATATTGTTTATTAAAAAAAGTTGTATAGTTACTTCGCTCTGTACCCTCAAATTACTTGGTTATTTAATTTTTACGAATTTCCATTGTCTCCTGTCACGAGATTTTTTAATCTGTATTACAGAGTTGACAGCCCTAGCTGCGCACGCGCATCGACACGTACACGGCTATCAGCCAATCGCAGGCGAGGGCGGGAACGCGGTGCGTTGTTTCGAAAAAAGAACTCAGATCCGTTCGTTAGATAAATCCGCGACTAATTTACTGATGTGGCTTTTTAATTGTCACCGAATAATGCTGTTTAACTTTTAAATAAACAATTATAATTAGTAATAATGGTTCTTTATTTATAACACAGTACAGTGAGTATTCATTACTAGCAGGACTAATGGGATGGAATAGGACAGTTCGTAAGTAATATTAGTCGAGTTGGGTAATTGTTGATATAAGTGCAGCTAGTATACGCTTTGTTAAAGTTCGGTCGCAGTTGCTATGCTACTCTTGAAGACTGAGATGGTCACGTATAGTGCCTATGCACGTGGAGTCGATTTAAACTATCTAGTCGAACCAGAGACAAGCGGTGGAAGCAGTACTTTCGAGAATATTCTATTGCTTTGTATAGTTAACGTATAGTAGTCCACCACTAAAACTCAAAGGCGATACAAAACCATCACGATATTTCTACATTTGCGCGGCAAAAAAACAGTGACTTGTATGTACCTATATTAAATAAAAACAATTAAAATTAAAATAATTGATTTAATATTACGTCAATCATATTCGTGTGTGTTACGATGTTTTGACAGGACATCTGTGTCGTTTACTTGGAAGTTACGTTCAAGGTAATAAAAAGAAAACGCGATATACTTTGTCCTTTTCACACTGTAAGAAAGTGACGGAGAGATGAATATCTAAATGAACGGATGTCAATGTGACGTATTGCTTGCAGTCGGCTTAATGTAACTTTATTTAATAGAATATTACCGTAAAAGTGCAATAAATTTATGGATATAAATGATGATTACAGTTGGATAAGACGTCGTTTCGTTTTATGTACCAGGTGTACAACAAGTTGCGATATAGGTAAATAGCTTTGTGAAAGATTGGTGCGGTTATTTTTACTTTTGTCTCAACTTTGTTTACCCACTGTTCCATTGTTAGGAGCAAAAGAAGAAATTTTCTGTTTGAAAACTATTATTATTATTATTATACCATCACCCCAGATCCCTAACGAGGTAGGCACAACGCACAGAATACCAAATACCAAATATCTGAAATTTCTATTCTTACGAACCCGACGGGGTTTTTCTACATTGATCACTCTTCATACATATACGCTGGTTTTGGAGACTGTTTACTCCTAATTAGGCAGAGACACTTAGTTAACCAGTTAGGCAGAATAGACAGATGCGTAGTATTATTATTGTATCAGAATATAAGAATATACTTACAAAGTTTTACACACAACAATAGCAGTCACAGAAACATTTGTATTAAATGAGAATCCAAATCGCAATCCTCCTCATTTGTCGTTTACTACTGGCCGAAAAGACCAGCGTGCTGAGTGCGAGTTTAACAAATATACTCACGGCGAGAAGCGAGTGTGAGTTGCTATGGTATTGACGTATCGAATGTCAAATTTTGTATTTCGTACTCTCCGAGCTCTCGAAACAATCAATCACGTGCGATAACGTCACCCACTGACAAGTGCCACTGACATTCGCACTCGCAAAATTCGTTTTCCCATTACTGACACTAGTTGGCGCTATTTAAATTCCATACAAATTGTAGTTTAGTTTCTCGCGAACGAGTAGAGAAGAAAACTGGCACTAGGCACACTGAGAGTACGAAACACAAAATTTGACATTCGACACGTCATCGCCATAGCAACGGACACTCGCATCTCGCCGCGTTTGGCGTTTCTTCATTCGAATATATGTTGAACTCGCACTCAGCACACTTGCCGGCCAAAATGACTAGGTAGATATAATTGTTTTCATTCAGTCCGCTGTCATTCGGACCGCGCGTTCTCGACCCGACACGATAACGTGCAGACGTTAAACTTTGCGAAGAGATTTGTACGGCTAATCCCATCCTGACTCGCCCTCCGCAGACTCCCGCTGACAAGCTCTCGCCGCTCTAATACAGTTCCCAGCGAAATATCTTTGTGATCTTTCCTTAAATTGCAATAAGTATATTTAAAAAAAAATTAAGAAAAACGTTTAAGGTTTATTTTTATGCGTTTATCGTTTCCTTTAACAACAATTACCACTTACATTTCAGGGAGGTAGATTATTTGTAAATTGGTCTCAACACACAGAAATGTATATGGAAATAAGTGTAATTCAAAACCCAATCGTGAAGATATTGCTAGCCAATTTAAACATAAGTAAAGTGACATTAATTATTTTATGCAATAGACGTAAGATCAGTAAGAATATTGCCAGTGTTATAAAATGTTTATGTCTATATTCCGTAATACGTTTAATTTGAATATAAACATTCCTTATATTCCCAACGTTCGTTCCACTTGCTCAGTTAACAATTTTGGCGCAGTGGAGCGAAGGAAGCTAATCGTATTATATCTAACGGGGACACTAACAGCCTCAGGCCGAGTGCAGCCTGGCTCAAAGCTATCAGTTTTTAATTTTATTTGTCATGCTATCCTGTAGCGTGCAGAAAAAATTTCTGTTCTATTTTGACGGCTGTCGCTTGAAACAGATTTTAAAAACGCAACCGCCATAAATCCTAAGTATTGTTAATATTTTCCTTTCCTCAATAGATGGCGCTACATGTATGTAATCAATATACTGTTTATTAATTATCTGTAATAATGTTTACGCAACAGGTTATGTTATTATACTGTTATATTGGAATCAGAAATTAATTTTAAAAATAAAAAAAAATACTATTTAGTGTGGTTAATGAGGAAACGACTTATTAAATCCATATTGAAATAATTGGCTACACTTTTAATGATTTATGAAAGCACATATTTAAGACAGCAATTCGGACTTTCCAACGTGACCTCCTTTGTTTTTATATAAATATACTGAAAAACTGGTTAATTGACATTCAGAAACTACCGCTTCCTTTATCTCCGTCTTGAACTACAATAAAAATTTATCGGGTCTCCGCTTATACTGAGAACTGGAACTCCAGACCATTGAAGTGGTAGGTGGAATCTTACTGGCTGTCAGCGCTTTTGTGCTGACACGCAGCATAGTTTATCTGAGCTGTGCAGGTTCCCCGCCGAACTTAGCGCTACTAGCATCGCAAACTGCCGCTCACAAGTTGATAACAGCCCAAGCACTTATCGTGACAGCGAATGAATCAATCAATCAGCGGGGGGATAATGAGCTGGGGTGAGATGGCGGCGCCATTACGGCGGGTAGGGGGAGGGCCCGGTGGGGGCGAGAGCGGTAACGGCAAAAGGATATTCCACGGCTATACCAGGCAACGGCAAAAAGATATTCTACGGCTATACGACGCAACACTAAGAGAAGTTGTATTTAGTTCCTATTTTATTTGTCTGACCTATTTATGCTGTGGCTGGCGCAGCTGATGGGTTCAATTCCCACCCATTTCGTACTATCTGTGCCTCGTTTTAACATCCCACTTCATGGTCTATAGGAGATGAATTTTGATGAGAAAAGTAGCCTGTGTCCTCGCTTAATATGTAAATAGTTTAAAGCCTGTTGAAGATCAGACTTGTAACTATTTACGTATTATGTTTTATCACAATCGGCTAAGGGATTTAACTGTTGAAGCGTAACTATCCGAAACTAGGTTTTCGGTTTTTGTTCCTTGTAATGACATGAGGGGTATACCTACTGTTTTGGCAATTAGGCAAGATAATAAAAGTCAAGCAAAAACAAAACAAAAAATATATATAACTTTTTTGGGCCATCATCTGTTAATTAACTACGTCTCCAGTCGCAGGTCTGCTGGAACGAATTTCAATAGAAATAACCGTGTACATATTTTTTAAAATAAATTAATAAAAAGCATCATATCCGGAACACGATCGAACATGTTGTGAGTGACGTGTTTATTTTTGGGGGCCGCTCGGGCCCGCTTTCCGTAACAAGACTAAGGTGTTGGGGGATTAAAACTAACAGGATTATTGTGCAACCTAACACTGTTCATATTGGAAGAGAAATCGATTTTATTACTTCGCAGTTAAACTTGGACACATTTAAACAAGCGGCCCATACGGACGGTACCGTAAACCACTTTTTCGTGAGTTAGTCCAGTCATATTAGGGAGGTTTCACTTCGAAATGAGAGCTAATAAGCCGAAAACTCGTACAGACCTTTATATGGACTCTAAAATTGTCTCAAAAGTCTCATAAAATCTCGTGTCTGCGTCTTATTCAAGTTGAAAGGTCAAAGAATATTTTTGCAATTATCTCGCTTCCTCCGACTTTATTATTATTCACATAAGTGTAAAACACAATTATGCTTATTATAAATGTTGCATACATGCTATATTTATTACAATACACTATTATTGTCTCTGTGAACTAGGTAAGTAGCGAAGTGGCACGGCCAAGTGCCGCGTTGATGCGTCCCGTTCTCGCGGCGAATACGCCAACGTTGCGGCCAATGTTGGCGTGTTGGCGTGTTGGCCGAGCGTCGGTCGGTGCGGTCGGGACGGGACGGGGCGGCGTGACATGGGATCTGACGGGTTGGCCCGCTTCGGTCGCGTGCTTCGGTATAGCGCGACGTATGCTTTTGATACTTTCGAATATTTCTTTTTCTTGTATGCGATGATATCAAAATTAACAATAATAACGTTTCATATACATAGACGCATAGAACAAAACGTGAAACATTCATAGCTCAGTTTCAGAGCTATTAAAAATTAAAAAGAGAATCTTTTTAAATTTTTTTTTTTTTAAACGATTTACTTTTCTGTGTCCATTCAAAATCTTTTTTTATCTTATCTATGTGGATATCAGAATTGATACTAATTAAAATAACTAAATGATATACATACCTAAATGACTATATTGAATAACAATTTATAATGTTACTAATGTTACAATATCGATTATTCTCGTGCAATTATTATGTGAAAATTGTTTAAGAACGGGAAAATATCATTTCTTACGTTTTAATATTGATCCGATCAAGTTCGTCTCAGACATTTAATGATGGGGAACTCTCGGTGCGCGGGTCGTGCCCGCATTCGTCGTCCGACTATATCCAAAAGAAGAAACGAGTCACCGGTTCTTATAAGCACCGACATTATTTATACTTGCGCCGCAGGAGGCGCGGTGGCGGCGCGACTGACATGGAATCTGCCGGCTTGGGTGCGTTCGTCGCGTGCTCGTCGCTTAACGCGGACTAAATAATATTGATACTAAAGATATTATTTTTAAATTACAATAATTTTGTCACTTGTGTACATCGCTGTACATTTCAGATTTTAATTTTTCATTTAAAATAATGAGTAATTATCCTGTTCAATAATTTGAACCAAAAGCGAATATCAATTATGATATTTTCTGATTCTGATTTTATTAACTACATAATCATATCTTCTGAACTTTATTAACTACATAATCATATCTTCATACGAGGAAAGGGTTCAACGTAACTTGTAGCTTTTAATAAGTAAATTTTAAATGAAATGTAGGCATTGTTTTTATTAGGCTGTAGAACTCACTCACAACTATGGAGGCATGTGACAATTGAAACTTATATACCTGGAACAAACAAACATCATTAGTATTATATATAGGCCACATAATGAATACCAACGAACGATTTGTTATGCACCGCCCAACTAAATGCGTTAGAGTTAGACATTTGCAACTGACATATTCGAAGATCTTTGTACAATAACTGTAGCTTAATTTAATAGCGTCACATAGCTGTGCAATAGGGCTTCAGCAATGGATTCTCAGTTCAATACGTCATATCAATAGTATACATAGTCACAGTGAAGCCGGAGCATTTCACACAAACGCTCCGGATCGCAATAAAAAATTGTGAGAAACGTGACAACGAGTCGATACAGCTTCATTACTTTGATACATTCCCCTTTTAAAAGCGCCTTCGACGCATTTCAAAGGCAGTTTTAATATTAGGGAAGCGTTCAGTTGAAGTGGCGCGATTTCAAAGGACTCTCTACTTGGTTTTCAAAGAAGCGACGCTGTTATGGAAACGGCGCATTCCACTGCCGTATCCGACAATCGTCTAACCATCAAAGTAGCGAATAGATCACGATTGTACAAAGTCTCTCTCGCGGCAAAACATTACCAGCAAACGAAAAACCGAAGTACAACGATCGAAGGAATAAAAAATCGAGCGTCCCCGTCCCTTTTTTCCAAAAACCGTCGCTCAAAAACAAAAGACGACGGGCGTAGCGAACCGTGCAGTAATTCCCCGAAGTACCAGGCGCTTATAACCGGGGAGACGTAATCGGATAAATTGGGCGCGTTTGTGTGAATAAAAGAATTACTTGTACAGGACTTATTACGCCGAGGTGTGGTATCGAAGAACCAACTTATTCGTCGCAATTAAACAGTCTGGCGATAGCTAGGTACCTATTTCCGTGCAGAGTAAATCTATAAGCGTTTTCGGCGCCTCTGCGCTATTTTAATGATAAAGCGACTTTGCTGTCTCGTTTATAATTGAGCTACCAAATTTATCGGCGCAAGGATCAAATTCCGTCGCGACAATAAATCATTTCATCCGGTCTCTTAGCGACGAAAATTCAAGAGACGTTCGAAACGAGCGGGCCGTGTACGTACGTCCAAAACAAAAAGGAATAGCCAGGCGGGGCTTGCATTAATTCTTCGAAATTCAGGGCGACCCATGGATCCCTATTTTTTTCTCAACCCTTTTATTGTTCCACTGCTGAACACGGTCGCTTAATAATGTGGTTTAAGGCCAGTCTACCACGCTGGCAAAGTGCCGATTGGTAGACTTGATACCTCGGAGAATATTATGGTAAACTTAGATGTGATATTCTTGCGATGTTATTTATAAATGGATGGAATGGTAGATATTTTAAAATTGGAATCTTTTGTAGTTTAACAGCGTCAGTCATATCATTTGGTTACGCCGTAAAAAATACAGGCAAAGATTAAAAAGATACAGTTAGTTAAATCGCCGCCCCCGCCTCCGCTGCCGCACACGACACGTTGACATTAACTTTAAATTACCAGGAACGCATAAGCGACAAAAATCGTATGCAAGCGTATCACATAAAAAAAGGCGATCCGGCGCTTTTTTATTGTCTATACTAATTTCCAGCGCCTTACAGTTGAACTGAGACGACAAAAGGAGCGTACAAAACAAAAGGACCGTACAAAAGTACCAGGCATCTATAAGCGGGTGGGTATACGTTATTGAGCGGGCGGGCATCACGACACAGGATACGGGCCGTGTTATCGCGCCCCCACGGCGAGCACATCACCTTGTCACCGACCCGGTTTAATGGGCTGCCGTATACGCCGCCCGAACGGTTTTGATACTTAAATATATTGACATTATAAACCACGTGAATTTTGTTTTTTTTTTCTTTTTCTTTTATTTTTAAGGAATAGAGGTTTTGTCACGTAGTGAACATGTCACCCCTATAAAGCTTATACAAACAAATAATAAACTAAAATCTAAGTAAAAAACAGGACGTACACATGTTAACAGATTAACATGCTAACATGTGAATAATAAAAATATAAAAACTAAATATAATCACAGCGCTGAGAGTTTATGTCCGTACATTTTTTTCCCGACCTACCATAATACATATACGGAATGCCAAAAGATAAATGATAACTATAAATATGTGTCGCGTTCATTAACTGTATAAAAGTACTTCCTGAAAAAAGAAATGTATTTGAATCATTTGTTCAAATCACATTTCTGTTGAAAAGTGTTATGTAGCGGTATAAGAAAATGTGAATCTCAGTACAAAGGCCATCGAATGTGTCCAAAACCGTCATAAGCTTAAAATGGAATGTGCCAGCTGCTCGATTTTATCGAGGTGTGAATGACCTTTGCTGATATTTCCCTCTCACCGTTAGGTCACAGAGGTCGCGTTTCGCCTTTAAACTGCATGCTATTTTAATTTGGACACACACCAAAATTAAAGACCAACAATTAACATCTCAAAGACAAACCTAAACCAGAATCTAATCAAAATGTCTCTCAAAGAAATATTTGGTGTTATTAAAAACCAACTACAGTTTATGGAGAAATGGTAAATTACATTTCCGCCTTACTCTTTACGTCGGAATCAGGTTATTTTCACTACTAAAAGATAATTTCTATTAACGATCGCAAGCAACAGATGTGATAAACTTGAATATCTCTTTGTAATCACATATTTATTGAGACAATACGAAACATACAACTCAAAACCATACAAAAGATATTTTATCTAAGAAACTCTTCGCCTTCAGACTCGTATGACCTAGTGACATTTCCGTGCTGATTTTAGGTCAGAGGAGCATCGAAGACGTCAGCGTTAAGGGCTGCGCAGATGAGGGAAAGTCCTCAGGGTACTTTATTGTCCCCCAAAATAGATTATGTATACTGCACAACATACGAACATATAACGCACTAAACCCCGAACGTTGGACTAGGGGCAGAATTCTAGAACATTCCAAAACCGTCCATCGACATTTTTGCTGGCTCTTAATTGCAAAGTCTCCGGAGCTTTCGCAACAGACGCTAACCACGTTATCAACTGGCGTTAAACTTTGTCGGAAGCGTTCAAATAGTTTTAAAACGTCAGCCGAACGAGTTAGTCGTTAAATCTTAGTCTTCGGACAGCGGTCCAATATTAATATGCACTTTAGCTACATAAACCTGATATTAGATTAGGATTAAAATCAGTTTCACTAACCAATCAGCGTTCGCCTGATGGAATATTGATTTGATCTAAAGGCTAACGGTAATCTGATTTGAAGCCGATTAATAGAATTTAAATTCGCGTGTGCTACATTTAATCGGATATGTAAGGTCGGCGTGAAATATGTATGTTAACGTTATTAAGCGTTTCGTTGCGTAAACACAAATCACTACATAGTATAAAACAAAGTCGCTTTCCGCTGTCTGTCCCTATGTATACTTAAATGTTTAAAAATACGCAAAGGACTTTGATGGGGGTTTTTTAATAGATAGAGTGATTGAAGACGAAGGTTTATATGTATAATAACATGTGTATAATAATATGTGTATAATAATACGTGTAGTGATACGTCGAAGTGAACTAAACACACATTTTACGAAATTCTACTTCCAAAGGGAATTACGGGGGCGGGGGCGAGACGAAGTCGCGGGCAGAAGCTAATGTTATATATTTAAAATTACTGGCCTCGTGGTCGAGTGGGTCTCTCCCGACTGCACAACCAGCGGTCCTGGGTTCGATTCCCACCCATGACATTTGTGTAATGTGCACATTTGTTTGTTCTGTGTCTGAGCGTAATAAAAATATCTATATAAGTATTATATTGTATGTATGTTATCTCTGTTTATCTACGTCTTCTATCTGATTACCATAACACAGGTCTTTAATTGCCTAATATGGAACCAGACAGCCATTTGTGGAGTTGTTCCAATTATTATTATTACAATATTATTCATAAAGTCATAATATCATCAATGATATGTCATTAATACGTATCTCAATTATTTTGGCGTTTTGAATGGAAACAGTATATCTTTATGATTTTTGAAGTAGTCTGTTTAAAATGTACAATACTTTCTTATTTGCTTTATAATATCTACCCAATCGCTTATTACTATGTCCTATGCTACGAATACGCTCGTCGATATTGTATCAATTTGACAAGCTATGTAGGTACTTGGTGACATCCGAGAGACTAAACCAATAAATATTTCGACCCTTCGTGGAATTTCCGACACACACAGGGCGATTTAATTAAAAGATTTCGACATTCCATTTGAAAATTTCCATTCCAACTTCTATTTACTAGTCGATGAAATATTAAATTCTAAGGATTGTTCGCTGCAAACAAATAAACAGACAGTAACGGTTGATATATTAATTTACATTCGAACATTGAATTTTGTTATTAATTTTGGAATGTACCTAACATTTTAGACGTTATTTATCTATTGCGATTGACATTGGAAAGTAAATATGCTTAGTCATAAGTTACTCCAATTTAGTCTTTGAGAATTTAGTCGGGCATGTAATTAATTGTCCCTAATTATTACAGCGTTCAAGTCTCAGTATGTTCAGCCGCAACGAAAAATATCGCTATCATTGCTACAGACTCGACGTAATCAGTTTTTCGCGCTCATGAGAAATATTACGTGATTTGATGCCAGCCTTAATGATAACTACAGTTATTGTGAAGTTTAACACGAATGGTCTTATTACTATATAACTAACCAGTTAATTTCTCCACGCAATACTTGCAACTCTTGCAAGCTCGAAGCATCCTACTTGCGCCCGTTAAAACGATAGTGAAACGTTCTTTTTTCAAATTTGACAGCAAATTCAATAATTAAGAAAACATTTGATTTATTCTTTATTTGAAATTTCAAAGTAAAGTAACAAAAAGGTCAACCTTACATCGTATTAGATGTATGTCTGGTTTAATATATCATTTCGTCGAGATAATAATATCACGATTCCTATTACAGCGACCTCACTGTCCCGACATCCGACACCGTTCATTAGCCGTCGAGGACCCGAAGCGACGATTTATCATATAGCCGTTTATTTATCAAAATAACGGCAGTACATAATGAAAAATCTTGTGACGTCATTATAAGATATAGCTTTTCGTTAATGCGTTTTGTATACCTTAAAATGTCCCTTGCTCTGACAGTGAAAGAAAAATAAAAAATACTAATCTTAAAGTTCTCAATACTGTTCTATGAGCGCTGTGAAGTCAATGATTAAACAAGTAATTGTTTGAATTTTAGAAAGTTTCAAATTTCTGTAAGGTCAGATGCGGAATATTGTGAAAATCAAAGCGTTCGGTTTCTAGACGTTTAATATTTTCACGATCAGCGGTATCTTAGCCCAAATGTGTCTAACGTCGTAAAAATGACGCGTCCCCCTCCATTATGTAGGCGTTAATAATAGTTGACGTCAGAACTCACAAGATGTCGATGTTTAACCGCCGCTGGCCTAGTTCACAGCCGCGGTGTAAAACCGGTCATTACGAGTGCTACTAATACCGGTATTGCGTATTGTGTATTTATTATAGTAAATTTAAAAAAAAAAGTGCAAACATTAATTACGTATACGCAACTTTGTAGATACTTTATGAGCGTATAATTGAATGCCGTTGTTCCATGAACGATGAGTGAGATGTTTAGAAGATATCAAAGTTTTATTGTTGCACTATCAACCCTGGTCCCTTGCGGGCTAGGTAGAAGGTACCGAATGTCAAATATTATTAAGGGGGGATGATTACATGGCATTTTTACCCACTAACAGACCCAGTAGCCAGCTTCTGTGTTGTTGGAGACACCGGGTTCCTCAAACGAAACCAAACGATGAGGAGACAAGTACAGACATATCTAAATACTTACATTATATAACTTTGTACCAAAACATAGAAAAAGTGTTCGTGGAATCAAACCCACTACCCCTGGCCCCGCCGCGTCTACCAGCCAGTGATATAAAATAAAAACGCAGTCTCTCTTCTAGGTATCAAGCGCACATAGGTCGTCAACATTTCATTTTCATTCACTAATTACTGTAACGGCACTCACGTTGATTGATTGACGGACCGTCTAAGTAATTGTCGTGATCGACAACATATATGACGTATTACAACGTTCCAATATCACCGGAATATCGACCTTATGTTCTATGATATAGCGGCTAAGATTGTCAGCGCTATAAAGTATGGATTATAACGCTGCTGTCCAACGTAGATCGAGTAACGAGTAATGCTACTAATTTAAGGTAGAAGCGGAGAGCGAGACAGCTAGAAGAGAGACAAGGTAGAAAGAAGAAAGAAGATAGCGGGAAAGACACAAAGCTGATGTCATAATGATGACTGTGAACTTGTTTCTGAAGCTACTAACAATATGCATGCATATTTGAAATACATTCTTATAAATAGTGAAATCCAGTTCTAAGCGTTCTGGATACAGTTCTCTGAGGTTCGTGAAGTCTTGACAGACTCTTAGTCATTATGTCCTTAAAGGTTCTCATCATGAGAGCATACTCGTGTCTAGTAGTAGAACAACAAACAGGTTGAAGAAAAAGCTTGTAACTTAATCGTTTAAAGCTCTTACACTCTTCATCAGACTAGCTGGTAAACGGGTACTTATCATACGAGTTTAATCTTAGGATTACCATTAATCAAAGTGCTTTCGGCGTATATTTCAAAACGAAGGCGCGGTTCGCGCGGTCATTTGCGCCGTTACAACGGTGAAATTGTATTTAGATGACAGACATGTATGATAAAAATATATATATATATATATATTTCTATCTAGTTTTCTATGTGTGTAGTGACTCATCACGATATCTCTGGAACTACTCGTATGTACATATAAGGCGTAGAGACTTGAAATATGCCAGGAATATTTCTTTTGCTAAGCAGAGATCATCTAGGAACGGGTTTTATGAAGTTCCACCCCCAAAGAGGATTGCGGGGAGGTAAACGATGGAAAATTGATATACCCAAACTACAGCTCTGACAAATCTGAAATTTGGTAGAAATAACTTTTTTGATACGTTGAGGTGAACTAAAGACATATTTTACGAAATTCTACCTCCAAAAGGGTTTGCAGGAGCTAGGGCGGGACGAAGTCGCGGGCAAAAGCTAACACATTTATAAAGTAAGGAAAATCATGACTAAATGAATACTATTTTCAAACAAACATAACCTCTAAACCACTTGATTGAGCCAATAAAACCCATTTAAACGCTTCCGTTCATTTATTTACGTTTTATTTACGTTCTCAGATCGATGTATTGTTGCATCGCGGTCGCTCATCAAGCATCGGTCATGGATCGTCAATAATTATGGTGTTTTGAATTAATGAAAAGTGCTTTTATTTAATGAAAATGCTTTCATTTAATGAAAATGCTTTCATTTCATGAATATGCTTTCGTTTAATTAGAAGTGCTTTCATTTAAGGAATATGCTTTCATTTAATGAAAAGTGCTACAGTATATTGTTTGGTATTGATTGATTCATGTTATACGCTTACTGGACACGATGTGGTGTCCAAAAAATATGACACATATTTAATGTCTTCATAAAATGTCATTCATGAAATGTCGGGGTTAATGTGTTGTTTACTTAGTGTCTCTTAAAATTGATTACTTAATGTAGCATTACTTATTATTCATGATAGGTTGGTGTTACTGTAAATATTTACATATTTTATATTCCCTGCACACCATATTCATTATTTAAAATATTATCTAAACGATATCATACACTTTTTTGGCAACATTTAATATGATTCTTCTACTTCCAATGAGCGTGATTAATTATTGTTACCAATGACATCAGGGCGACGTTTCAACCAACATAAGTGTAAGATAATGCGAATCGTAAATCTAGTCAAATGCGCACATTAAAGCCTTATCCATACTAGAATTAATAGCTATTTTCCGCTGTGCGTGACAAAAAAAAATATTTTATACAACAAGCCGGTTGTGTGTGCGTGTCTCGTAATTGATTATACACTTTATATGTGTGAACGTATATTTTAACGAGTCCCTAAGCCCTTATAATCGCTCGTGATTTATCTCGCATCGCCATTTAAACTTTTTGTGTTTTCTTCTTGTCGTGCCTCTCCAACTAATGAAGGTTGGCGGTCAGTTCAGCATATTTCTTCCGATCTTTAGCGAGGTT
>DWEM01001288.1:0-14804 GCA_018245935.1 Agara belti belti | reverse complement strand
ATATTGTCTTTTGCAATAAAAGTATCCTAGGAAATGAAAATGCTGCTCAAAGTCACTATTCCACGTGGACGAAGTCGCGGACAATAGCTAAAAACTAAATCTTTTTGTCTTGAAAAGTGTCCTATGTTACTTCTAATACCCCCAAGAATATGTGTAAAAAGTTTCACGATGATCGGTTAAGTAGTTTTCGCGTGAAAGCGTAACAAACAAACTTCCATTCCCATCTATAATATTAGTAGGGATGCCCAATGATGAATTACATTAAGCGTATGTATGTACCGGTTATGAGAATAATAAATTGTATTATTAGTCTAACCGCTATTAAACCAATTTATATGGGATGTTATTAAACATGCCTTTTAACGAGGGCCGCTTAAGAATTCGTGCTAAGAATGAGCCGTTAATTGGACGTGTTCATTTGTGTAGGTTATTTATAGACGAGGAGTGAACTTTGTAACGTGGCTTTTGATAATTAAATATCACTCGTGACAAAGGTGAAGGGAAACGTCGCGAGGAAACCTTCATAAGTTCATGCCTTAGAGTTCTCCGAAATGAACTCTGCCGTCCGGGTGGCGGGGAGTGCGTGAGCCGGGTCAGCCGGGACACTCGCCCTTCTTACTTTGAGAGGAAATCCGTGGCTCCATGAACGGAGACGGAAGACAGAAGCATGAACATTTTAAATTCTGGTTACTAAGCGGAGTAAAATACTTTAGAAGATATAAGGAATAATAGATACTTTAGATATAAACATTAAAATTTGCCACGAGCCGGTAAAGTCTGCCTACATCGGCGTTTCCTGGAATATAGAATCTGGCACCTTTTAAAGCGAGTGAATGGCTATTTAATTAGCACCTTTTTCGTTTGGAATAAAAGAAAAAGACGTTCTGATGCTGAATACCTGGCGCCTTGTATTGGCGCGAGAGAAGACAGCCGAGGGTCGCCGTCCTC
Source organism: Agara belti belti (assembly GCA_018245935.1). Taxonomy (NCBI): domain Eukaryota; kingdom Metazoa; phylum Arthropoda; class Insecta; order Lepidoptera; family Hesperiidae; genus Agara; species Agara belti. The sequence continues at coordinate 13,856 of DWEM01001288.1, read as the reverse complement.
GTGAGTGGCGACGAGGCGTCTCCAGTTGGCGCGCGCAGACCACGCCGTCAAGAATTTATTCTCTGAAACGTGTTACGCAATCGACTACAATTCTATAATCAATTAGTGTCATTGGTTTGTTTTCAATTTCACAATGTAAACGATCCGTTAAATGAATCGCTGAAAAAAAATCGGTGGCGACATGTGTGTGATGAAAACCTTTGTGCGTTCTGTTCGGGTGTAACAAAATATCTATGTATGTTAGTGTGTCATATATCTACTCGTACGTTGACCGACTGACCTGTTACCTTAACGCGGGTATTTGATTACCCAATTTGAAATCGGATAGGAATCGTCCCAAATATTGTTAAGAAATTATATGAGTGAAATAATATAGGACTAAAAATGTTTCCGCACTGAAACTTGGTATAGACGAATTGTGTATTCTCAACATGCAAATGAAATTCCAATGGCATTTGTAGGTTTTTTAAATAGCAATTACGTTCAAATCGTGACCAGTGGCGTCCAGTACGGAGCATTAAATCCGCGAACAAGTATTTCGTACATTAGGATCTTGGTATTTTTATGTTCATAGCGAATAATATATAACTAAACATACTATTTTGTCCTTCGGCGATGAGGTCATACATGGTGCCGATGAAGTTGCACAATAGAAGCAGACCCACTGCAGCTAAGAAGATCTTCTGAGGCGGGTCCATCTCGGGCGGTTTCTCCTCCTTTGTCTTGCAATAGTGTAGCTTTTGGAGCGTGGTCTTGAAGCCGTGTTTTCTCGCCATTTGTTCCATACACCGCTCAAAGCGGAAGGTGGAGTTGGTCTCCCCGGGGTCGGCTGGGCAACGGGAACTGACGCAGTAGCCCCTGTGGAGCAGCGTGCGGTCGAAGTTGCGAGAGTCCGCAGAATACTCCTGTCAAAGGAAAAAGTTTATTTCTATCGCTTCATGCCCCGCCATCGGACTATAAATTATTCATTGACTTTTAAGCACAATAAAAGTATAATGATTTAAATGATATAGGTTTTATAATCGTCGTATAGGCGAGCTTTCGACCGAAACCGATGATGTGGCCCACGATGTAGCGCGCTGGCCGCGGAGATGGCTATTCGCTCTATATTTGAAGAGTCGCATTTACAGGATATACAGACGCAGGCTGGGGATTCCAACCCGAGACCGTCCGAATCAGGAACGACGAAGGAAAACGCTTAATCCCGCTCAGAGGAAAGGCTACCTCAAAGATATCTTTGTATTTCAGATACCTCACCAACGTGCAGTGCAAGCCGCAGCGGAGCCAGCGCAGCGGTCGACTCACCCGAATGAACGCAAAATGCGGGTTCTTGTCGTTGGAGAGCTTGAAGCTGCCGAGGCAATAGAGGCCGCCTCGCGACAAGCACCCGTCGTAGTCGTCCAGGTGATAGAGGCGAGGCAACTTGTTGTAGTCGTTGACTGCAACGATAATTCTCAATTAGCATCCGTCATCTCTACGCGGCCTCTGTGCGGAAGATAGCGATGTAAATCTCCGATATTTAAAACTGTTTGGTTTCTGAAAAGCACTGATTGAGCACAGCATACTTGAGTTTGTGTGCGTTTCGAAACAGCAAATTGTACTGTATTGACAATAAACTAAAACCTGAACATTGATTTATTTATATGGCTCTTCCTCTTATATAGTTGAATGAATGCATTTGTAATTAATTGTAGACTTGTGATATTATTTTAATCGTACTTATAATTAATATTCAATTCCTTCCTCCTTCTAAATGTTCGTGTGTATAATTTCCCTTTCTAAATGAAGATGTGAGGCGCGGCGTCGTCGCCTACAATTATGCTGACACGAACCATGTATTCTTTTCGATTGTCAATTCCATGTAAAATGCTTCAGTGTACACAATGTTGATGACCCAAATAAATAAATAAATGAATATATTGTAGTGAAGTAGCTTATATAAAAATTGCCTCCAAATTCTGGCAGCTTCTCTCTAGCATACGCACAAAAGGCTGAAAAGTTAGGATTGCATGTTAGGATTATTGGGTAAAATGTTAAGTAATATACGTATAGAAGGACGGAAGTGCAGTATGTAGTCGCATTACGTGTCAGGTCTCCGGTCCTCGGCCCGCGGCCTGCTGCCGGAGATGGCATTTTGAATAAGTAGATCTTAGTACAAAATTCATTTAAGCGTTTTGGCATTAAGTCGCTTGTGAGCAAAATAAAATAAAGTAATATTATGAATATAATGTCAGAATCGTGTGTTTACATGCAGCCTTTTCGACTTACAATTGTTGTATCAAGTTACATCTCCTCGACGTAAACAGTTACAGTCGTCAGGGCCACCTCACAGAGAAGACCCTACTACGCGCCCTACAATATCTTTCCAACGTTTTTCCCTTATTCATTTTTGACGCTTACATTTAACATTTGCGTGACCCATTTTATAGACATAACTAACACGCAACATAATAACATAACATACCTTCCGTTTTGATCGATTTCTGTAACGTTACCTATCTTCGTGATATGAAAATCGGACGAACGCACGCACAAACATATAAATCATTCAAACGTTTCATGCGATGGAATGTAGCTACGCAAAGAATACGCAAAATGAGATTTCAAGTTAAAAAGCCTGACTTTAGTCGAGCTCTATAAGGACTGCAATAATGAGCTCGCGTAATAAACTTGACATTCGCTCGCATTTCGCGCCGGATCACACCACGCGCTCCTTGGCCTTTACTGCCTTGTACCGGTACGCGTAAGCACTGAGATAAACGATATAATATTCTTTAACGCGGGACGATTGGAACGACATTATGATTTTGAAAAAGGCCGACGCTGCGTTTATGTTCTACGGTTGGCATCGTGCTGCACGCACGGATCGGACGCTGACAGAATTACTAGATCGATTATAATAAAAAGTGGCGAATTCCGATATAATAGAAAGAGTACTACCGAAGGCGGGATAACCTTGACTTAAGTTACCTTAAATAATTACTTACAGATATAGTTATATGTTATATTCGCCTGTAGACGGAAGAGCGGCGGAAGGTTGGACGGTCTTGGACAAATCGTTTAGGCGCGTTTTAATGATAACGAAATTGCGATTATAAGTTTACGTAAATTTCCTGACACGGTGGAAGCGCACCCATCCCCCGCACCCTCCCGCGCGCGCCCTCGCCCGCGCGGAACCGTAAGGGTGGGCGGGGGCGCGGGGCGCGGAGCACCGTTCCAAATTCCAAAGGTCATACGTTTCATTATTTAGAACTTATCGTCCTTACAGAAGGTCGCTAATTAAAGTAAGTTACATATTCTAATTAACCTTAGAATACATTGTAATATACCGACATTTACATATTTTTATTCTAATGCTTATTATCTTCGTATTATATTTATTTCAAGAAACAAATACATATTAACAAACGGTTTTGATAGGGAGGTTAATAATAAATATGTATAATTCTTTTATGTTTTATGTAAATTGCGTTGTGCTCGTACTGTGCGAGTAATATTATGTGTATTATTAGCTGACGACCGAGCCTCGCTCGGATGATAATATTTCTGATGTAATCTAATCGAGCCAATTGTATAAATATAAATTTGTTTTCTTGAAAACGGCTCTAACTATACCTTTGAATGAAGTATTGGCACGAGAAGTTTAAAAGTGTTATTCTAAAATGTACACAATTCACCGCTTTATTGAAATAGTCACATAATGAACTAAGCGTTTTCGAATAGTTTACTTTGTAAAGCAGCGCCATCTGGTTTTGAATAGCTTACATTGTATACAGTGTTTAAGGCGAGGTATGACCTCAAAATCACAAAACTGATGATTTACAAATACCTAGTATCATGAGACAGAATGAAAATTTTGAATAGAAAAAAATGTAGATAAAAGAGAAAACAAAGTGAGGCAGTGCAGAAATCAAGTTTCCAAAAATAACTTGGTAATTCTTTAGAAATATCATAAAAAAAGACCATGGACAAAAATTCGCATGTCAAGTTCTGCTAATTTATAGCGGAACATCTATTTTTTACACTATATAATGGCTCTTTTATTTTATTAAAGCGCCGACCTGTGCCATCTGGCTTTATATGCGTCAATCCTGACCGCGATCCAATTTCGGGATAATAAACAAAACTTTTAACAAAATAATAAAAACCGACTTCAAATGGCTAATGTGCACTAAAAAGTAAACAAATAATACAAGGTCCAATCCTGTTATTCTTGGAGTCGGTGTCAGCCAAGGAAACACTACAATATGCCTAGCGTTTCCTGTAGTGTAACATGGGTAAACGTGCTGTTCGTATGAGACAACGCCGTTTAAATTAAACAAACGAATTAAACAAATGAAGGTCGCACATAATACACCTTAAGTAATGCAATTAGAATGTTGCAATGCAGCAACGAACTTAGTCGCATTACAATTTGATTGCAGACAGTTAGAAATTCTGTCACAGGTCGCACCCTTACTGTAAGCCGTTAAGGAGTTCCATTGATCATCATATTCCACTACGACAATTACTTGACCATAACGGCGTTTCGGTAGGTGACTCACATATCCGGATAGCTTATAAAAGATTCGGCCGAGTATCGTTAATTTGCTCCTAAGAATTGAAGAGTTCCGTTACTTGGTCATGGATCTCATAATCAGAACCTATCCAAAGTCTCATTAAACTGCCCTTGAAGTACATCCTTTCCAATGAGTAAAAAAGAATCCATTTCAATTCCAATCCCAATTCCAGTAAGAAAAGAATCCAATTGACGCGCACATACGTAATGGAAATTGAACACTTTTATGGTTTTCTCATGGTTGCCATGGTCAGATCTGGACCAAATTAAAATGGGACCAAAAGGGAGGCACCACCTTTCTTTTAAAAAAAATTTTTCAAGATCGGTTCACGCAGTCCAGAGTTATGAGGTAACAAATATAAAAAAAATACAGACGAATTGAGAACCTCCTTCTTTTTTTTAAGTCGGTTAAAAAGGTTACAGTACCATGGACCACATACATAGGCTGCGACAAGTTATACAGAAGACCGAGGAGTATAATCTGCCGCTATGCGTTGCGTATGTGAACTATGAGAAATCCTTCGATTCTATCGAGACTTAGGCCGTGCTGTAGTATCTCCAGCGACGCCAGATCGACTATCGGTACATCGAGGCATTGAAGTGTGTACACAACGCAGTCACAATGTCAATCCGTTTACACGACAGAAGGTCGAACCCCATCCAGCTGCAGCGAGGTGTTAGACGAGATGTTATATCCCCAAAACTTTTTACCGCTACACTGGAAGACGTGTTCAAGCTGATGGAGTGGAACGGACTGGGCATTAACATCAACGGCGAACACCTCACACACCTTCGATTTGCCGACGATATAGTGATCTTGGCGGAGTCACTGGACGACCTCAGCACCATGCTAGGCGCCCTCAATAGTGCCTCACAACGGGTGGGTCTTAAGATGAACATGAACAAGAGGAAAATCATGTCTAATGTCCATGTCACACCCGTACTGGTTCTTGTTGATGGCACTGCTCTTGAAGTTGTAGACGAATACATTTACCCGGGACAAACGATCCGGATGGGTAAGTCCAACTTCGAGAGAGAGGTTACTTCAAAGAATCCAACTCGGCTGGGCAGCGTGCGGGAAACTGCGAAGTATGTATCTTGTCGTCCGATATATCCCAATGCCTGAAGATGAAGGATACGAACATTTTGTGTTATGACATACAGCAACGAGACGTGGTCCTTCACTGCAGGCCTTGTGCGCAGGCTCAACGAGCTATGAAGAAAGCTATGCTCGGTATTTCTCTACGCGATAGAATCCGAAACGAAGTGATCCGTAGCAAAACAGGGGTCACCGACATAGCTTTCAAAATTAGCAAGTTGAAGTGGCAATGGGCAGGCCACGTTGGTCGACGAACCGACAACCGGTGAGAAAAAAGGCAAAATGAGTACAGGTCGCCTTCCTACCAGGTGGTCTGATGTCATGAAGAAGACAGTGGGACACCACTGGATTCTGAAGGCTCAGGATCGGACGGAGTGGCGCCGATTGGGAGAGGCCTAGGTCTAGCAGTGGCCAGGTACAGGCTGATGGATGGAAGAGATAGAAAATTCTTGGATTCTTTATTTTGGTAAATGTCAAATCAATCCGAGATGTTTTGAATAGGTAATGAAGAAAACATTTATTTTTCAAGCTTACAATCACAATCACATTTGACATAAGTGACAGTTACTCAATACAGGCGTCGAAACGTTTTTCTTATTCACGAATGATTTATTAATTTCATCTTCAATCGTAACTTAAATGGACCATTTTTGATTGTATTGAAAAATAATATTCGTGCATTCATACGGGAATTTTAATTAAAAGGTTTCCATAAAGGATATTTATTTTCCAACATGAGGCAAATCCTGTCGCCTGTAAAATTCGTATCACAATAACCATGATTCTGTTTTAATAAATGAAAAACCCCGTACTCTCTATGCATTCTTGTATATTTTAAAATTGGTTAAAAATATGACCTTGTCTATCTCTCGTGGTATACATAGAATTTATGAAGTAAATTTTTTTCATTTTCAGCGATATTTTTTCATTTGCTGTTTGTTAACTTTTAAATCGTCTTATATTTTAAAGACAACATTATATATTTGTAATTATGTTATGTTATGTATTTGCATGTTTTTTATAATTACTACTTTTTATCTTTTCTCAGTTCAGGAATGATATACCTACCTTGCTTCGTTGGTGTTCTTATATACTTAGGCAGTAAGAAAGCATGCAGTTATCATGGATTTAAATAAATCAGTCCTAGAAGATATCAATCCTTGATAAGAGGAATCCATAATTTTCTCTGCTGTACAAGTACATACAGATCTCAAAGACCTTGTTAGCTTTACGCCAAATATTTTTTCCAAACAGATTTCATTAGGTATAGGTATGTAGATATCGACCGAGACCAGCATGTACAGAAATTATGTCATACAAAATTGTGTTATAACATATCTAGTCATATTTTTCGATAAAAGTCATGTTGATATCACCTGATAATAATGAAATTAATCAGTACCTACACACCAATTGGTGACAATGCGATTAGAATGTTTTGTTTGAAACATTTTTATCTACCATTACGACATACTCGTACAACAGCCGGTGACAAAGTGTATTTGTATCTGGAATTTGGCTTCCTCGTCGACAATTTGTTTTTATGATGCATTCTAGTTAAAATGCTCAGAGTTTCTGTCGTTAAGTTTAACGACCCATACTCTCATTACGTATCGATTAGCGTTAATTAGTATGCAGATACCAAATGACTACATTCAGTGCCCTCAACTTATTTATTCCATACATCAAATTTTGTTTTATCGATTAAATATTTATCAGAAAATAATGCAAGATCGTGGTAGTCAATTTCATTGGTTTAAAAGTGGGAAATTTTTAAAAAATCAACTTAGGACTATGATTTTCATACCATTTTCAACGCAAATGGGTTGCTTGACTCAAGAATACGACCCGATATTTGCAGACATCTTAAGGCACTTCAACCATAATATATGGGGTCAGTAGGTATCGGTAACGCATCATACTTAAGAAAATTTGTATATGGTACATTTTATAATTTATTTAATTATTTCAATGAATTTCAATTTATAATAGTTTAATTCTAAATGGCAGCCCTAGTTGATGTTCCTAAGTAATTGTTTATACGTCGTTTTCATAACTAAAACAACGTAATCTTATTATACACATAACATACAACGGTCAAATTTGATAATTTGACGCTTTGGCTAATAACTTTGAACGTAATCATGTTACTTTCTTAGCATGACAGAAGCAATAAAAAATTTCAATTTAACGTACGAGTTAATTTTCGTTATTCTGTACAAATGTGTGCACCTATTCGACGCCTAATGTTTATGAAATGTAATATTATATGCTTGAATGTTGGTAAGTGACCTACAAAATATTGAGAAGTATTTATTTGTGGTTTATGGTATGCGATTTGATGTGGAAAAAAAAAACGAACGAAACGAGCCGATCTTTAGTGTTTATATTTTCGACGGAACACCCTAAGTACGAGTAGTAGTACTGCAGCAATATGTAAAATGTTGCTTACCGCTCCGTTAGCCACCCGGTGACGGCATTTCCGTCGCTTATCTGTCAATATAGAGCCATACTAATATATTTTGCTCCAGTTAAACCCATAGCATTCTTTGTTTTTTTTTATTAAATGTTTATAATAAAAGTGGAAATTATTTTTATACACGTTTAAAAATGTATAGGCAGTTAATATACAAATTAATGAGTGCAATCCTCCTCTAAATATATTCCATTTGAAATTAAATTCTTAATATATTTTAGTCTCCGTATGGCTTATTAATTACTATAAAGTTTGATGGACTTTGATTTTTCATGAATGTTGAAATACAGCCACATTTTTTAAGAGAATATTTGCAACATTAACAACATATATTAGTGTGATTACTTGAACTTTGAATTAATGTAACCACTTAAACCCTTAACGATATAAACGTTTGTGAATTTCTGTGAATGATGAACTATCTTTATGAACGAATGAGGAATTTATGTTAAAGTTTTCTATATTATTTGCATCCCATATAACATTCTACACAATATTATTATTAATTCTGTACAATATTCCTATACATATTTGTAAAACAATAAATTGTAAAAGAAATAGAATTTTCTGTTTGAAATATACCTGGCAAAATGAGGATATCATGAAATGAAATATAAATTTATAATTTAATCCTTTAGTAGCGTTCTGGTAGACTTTGTTTTGTTAACAAACTATGGATGAGAACATAATTCTAAAGTCCCAATTAAATTAAGTAACACAAATAAATCAAATACGAAAAATAGATAAGTATCTTGACTCCTACAAAAAATCACTTAGCATATAAATTAACACTTTTTATGCTGAAACGTATACCAATATTATCTATTATATGTATAATAAGAAATCACTGAAAACTATCCGACGTTTTAACTTACCGAAAATAAAATTCTATAAATTTGAAAAGCCATAAAATAGCAATTTGGTCTTTTCATTTTGTATTGTAAGTTATTTTACTACGTTAGAATTGAAATCATTTTTGTGAGAATAAAATGGCAATGTTAGCTGCATACGTGATTTTCTTACGTGAGCAAATTTCCAATATTTATTTTAAGCATTGTGATAAAATTGTTTATTTTTCTATTATGTTTTTCAATTTTAGTCACGACTTGTAATGGCTACGAAATAAGCCGAACATCGAAAGAGAGTGTTTATACACAGGATACCGGGGAGGGTTTAAATTTTACGAATTCATTCAATGGAGACTTAAGTTTGGAAGATTTGCAAGAGTATAACAATTCAAATGTACCCTTTAATACTTTTTTAATTTATTTAATGAATGTGTCCAAATTACAGTTACAAAATGTGCATAAAAATGTGAAGAGAGATTATCAACTTAATGAGAGTGAAATTTTGTTAATTGATGATGCTTTCCAGAATTGTTATTCCCAATATGAAATTATTCTTAAAAGGTATTCTAAAAAGTCATTTAGTAAAATTTCGAATTCAACAAGTCTATCTTTATCAGATGTTACAGACTTTTCGCATTTTTTAATACAAAATACAATAGAAAATAATTTAAAATTGGTCGAGGGTAAACTTTCAACATTTCAGCAATCTTTGAAACATAAAATTCTAAGACAGCAAATGAAAATTGTTATGAATATAATCGATAATCAAATTTGTTGGGAATTAGCTTTATGTATCGAAAGAAATGTATACACTGACTATTTGATAGAATGGCTTCGATACATGTTAAACTCCAGTGCCCAGCAATTAAACAACTTTTTCTTTGGAATACCACCTTTAATTGATAAGTACATGCACGTGATTAGAACAAATGTAAAATTCAGACATAACATCAAATATTTCGTTCAACTTCAAAACGGGTCTCGAAAGGATTTCTTGGATTTTGTTGATGAAATCTTAACAAATGAAGATGAAATTTCTAATATAATGCCAAGTGGATTGAGCAAAGGTGTCATTTTTTACATGGAATTATTTCAATTGATTGATGATAACTACAGTTTAAATGGCGAAAATAAAGTGCATTTAGATGGTATATCTAGAAAACTATTTGAATGGACCCATTATAACAGTTATGAAATTAAGAAAATATTGGATTTAATTGTACGCAATATGGAAGTCAACATCAAAATTTGGCCTCTCGCAGAACAAAAGAGGTTAGATTATATCTGGACGCAAATATTGTCATTGTAATTTAATTAATAAATATAAATAAATCATTCCGCCTAAGGTAAAATACAATAGGCGGCTTATTCTAATTGTCAATTGTTGATTATTTTGTCACTTCCTAGTTCAAATCGTGTGCATTTTGAGATTAACTTTGAAAGAAGAAAGAAATTAACAATTTCGGATCACACGTGTTCCTTATTTTGTTGCGGTATGTTAGAAAATACCTCTACGATATTGTAGTAGTACAGACAATAAAATCATGCAATGCTTGACAAAAATAGCACGCATAAATTAACAACAAAGTTATATCTTGTACCATTTATGACAAGTGATATGACAGTTTGCATGGGTAGTATCAATCTCGCGCCTCGATTCATTGTCGATGCTTCAACAATGGATTGAAAATCAACCGGTGTGACGCCAAAACAATCTAACCAAGTATCCACAATCAATGGTATTGTGTGTTTACGTGACTCGAATGCGTATGTGTTAATATTCCATTGAACTTTATTTTTTATGACGTTAACATTCACAATATAGTATCTTGATTGGGGAATCAAATATTATATATTTAGCAACTATTACTATTATTTGACATTATAAAATGATCAAAAAAATCTTGCTGATGATTTATAAACATTATGAGTATTTAAGAGAAAATAAACAATATTACGGCCTCTAAATAAAATTCAGAGATATGACCTCAATAATTATCTAATAATATATCTCGTTAATAAGAAAATGGTATTAAATATCTTTTGTCCCATAATAATATCAATATTTGCGAGTGACAGAGTTTACATACAGACTTGTATTGCGGCATTCCGGCGGAATATATTACGTCATGTAACCGCCACGCTGTTTAAGCTCATAATTGTGTAGCAAAGGTAACCACGGATATCTGTGTCAGGTTTCATATTTAATGGGTTTTATAACCTAAAGTTAATGGACGACTACGTATGTAAATTGTTTAGTAACCTTCATAGCTATTCCAAAGGAAAGCAGAATCGTAGGTACTTACTAATCTACAATAATAATAAATTTATAAATAATTTCAAACTTCACACCGCCATCTGATCCCAAATGGGGCAGTCTGTATTACGTTAACCAGAGAGCTGATTAACTACTTATGTACTATATATATATCCAAATACATATACATAACTATACAGCCTGACAGAACAAATATTCATATTCATCACACGAATATTTATTCTGGGCGGGAATCAAACGCACAATCTCCGCTTCAGAAATCTACCAATTACGCTTTAGCTTATTTAAAAACAATCAAAAATTTCAACGCTGAATCTCATTATATGTACCTGGAGGTTATTATTAAATATGTAGTTCGTTTTAAAAAGATGCAACGACGTTTGCGAATACTTTTAAGGCTCTAAAATGATGTTTCGAAAAGTTACTGCTATCAATTTACCTTTTCTCGGAAGTTGTAACATGCAGAACGATGTGACAGATAAAAATTATCTATAGGCTTATACTCATTTTGATAAAATATAACATAACGTGTTACGGAGTGGAACAATATGCTTCAAGGTATGCCAAAAGTAGTTGTCATACACAATGTACATTAATGATATTCAACGCGCATAACCATGAATGGCATGCCTACGCATTGTACCTACTGTAAAAACTTGGCATAGCATAAATTCCACATGAGGTACAGGGTTCACCTCAGTTTATTTCGCATATTATACTCGTGCGAATTATGTCGACATGTCATTTTGAATACGCATTCTGAAAATTGCGCGGATTCAGTGCAACTTCATACGAAAACTTTCTAAATACGAATCCCGAATAATAAACGCCGAATAATTTTTCCCTACGAATACGACTACATCGCGGAGTTATATTATCCAAGTGCGAATTTTGTGAGTGCAAATATTAATATTCGTATTGAGAAACACTTATTTCACACAGATTTCTTTTGTAATCTGTATTGTGTCTCACTAATGACCAAACGCTTTCTAAATGAAATTTTATTCTTTTTGATTTGGGTACAATATCACGCGCAATTGGTATTGGCGAGGGGTTAAAATGGCGGTAAGTGTTGTCGCATCCGAGTTATCAACGTTGTCATTATGAACATGGACGAAATTCGCAATCACGTACACGATAAACCCATGGCGTGCCCATTGTTCGAAATGCATTTTTTCTACTACAAACAACGCTGACAACGTGGTCCGTGTCGTACATTCAATAAACATTTCTCTACTCAACATCTTTTTATTGCTTATTTCGCATTATTACTATCCATAAAAATATATATTCCTGTTAGAATATACTCATTGAAAAGTCGTTATAAAATCTATAGGTACAGGCTTTCTTACTGTATTACTAAAACATTCAGGTACCTAGGTGTGCGGACAATTAAATGATTCTTAAAACTTTTGATACAATACAAATATACGTCTTCCTTCTAACATTGCATTGAAATTTTATATCTACGAGTACATAACATATCCGCCACATGTACCATGTGTATGTAACTTCAATACATACAAAAATTCTGAAATAATATAAATACTTCTCGTGATATATCTTGAGCAAATGATGTTATTGATGACTACCGAAGCGATCAACTAACAGGACATCAATCATTTCATCACAATATACCTAAACGTTACCTGATAGAATTACCCGTAACAAACGAAATTCCTCATTTGGATTATTTTAATAATTATGAACGCAGTTTTGATTTAAAACATTAACAATGTAGATAGCTTATATCGTGGAAGCATGAAAAACAATTGCGAAAATCGTTTATTTTATGGCCTGCTGCATTGTTTTCCGAAAAAAACATTTTCTCACGTCGTAACTTATAAAACCAACGGAGAAACGATGGTTGAAATGGACGGATTTCATTAGTTATTACCCACGTGCCATGTTACAATGTATTAGTTACTGTAATGACTGTACTGCACAGAAACTACTGTTTAAAATAACAACAGGATATACGTAGATCAAATTTCTGGGAGCAAATCGTTACAATTACATATAATACAATGGTTAATAGTTTAACTACTTAATATAACGTAAAGTTATAAGGAAAATATAATTGAAACAACATTTATGTCAAATCAGTCCATTTGTGCTTACGTGCCTGGCACGTTGGGGATTTCAAATTTGTGTTATGTGTATGTATGTTTTTAATTACTTCCATATGAATTCAATATGCATATGTATGTACTAACGTAGTATATTGATATAAACTATTTTGTACATGTTAAATTGTTTCATTAATTCAATATGAAGTTTAAAGAACGCGATGTAAGTATATTCTATACTCTGCTTACTCTTTAATATGCCTAGTGTAGTTTATATTTTTACCAAAACCAGCAGGGCCCCGCGGTGCTACCAGCGTACATTGGGATCCCGTGCGACTATAAAAAAATCCTATTTTTTAATGAAGCTTATAAACAATCTCTTTGAAATCAGATACCGCAACACCTGTCTCTACTGTGAAACTGTTTTTATTACAACAATCTGTGTTTCGTTCTGAACTGTATGGATGCCGGCTCACTTGCATACCTAATAGAGGAGACCATCTCAATCCTCAAGAGTATTGCTACTCT
>DWEM01001287.1:0-14805 GCA_018245935.1 Agara belti belti | reverse complement strand
ACGTAACTGATGAAATGTGGGGGTGTACTACACTCCTCTGCCTACCCCTTCGGGGAATACAGGCGTGATGTTACGTTTAATGATACGTTTTCCTCACGTCTAGTGCTTTTATGTAAACACATTCACCATGAACCATTCACGGTTAGATCTGAATGTCAAGCGTGGATAAGAATCTATAAAGTATAGTTGCGACTGCATTAGTGAGATTCGGGTGAATGTTCGCGACCTACCCAGTCAAATACATCGGTCTAATCAATGTCGATTATAAGTAATTGGGTAAAAATGAGGGGATGTTAGAAATCTGTATCTACTCATTAAAATATCATCAATATCGTTTATTCCACTCAGTCGTTTTGTATGCTATCTCTTCATCTGTGCATAGGTAGTTCGTTTTAAACACGGATTATCTTAATTTATTTATAGTAATATTTTTTTTTATAGTTTAACGTTTTTAGTATTGAGGGGAAACGCGGCTTTCACCCTTTAAGCGGGCTATAGAGAGTGAACTTTGCAGTTGTTGGTTCGAGAAAGAGAAATTGAACGGGTTTGTGGCTGACAGACCTACCCTTGTTCTGCTTTCCAAACATTTATGTTATAATTTTAAACCTTATATGAAATTATTACAGTCAAGCCATACTAGCAGACAAGACCTTGTATGTGTCGGGGGTGTTAGGACTGGACCCAAAAGCGCAATTGGTGTGTGGAGGAGCAGAAGCGCAAACGCGACAGGCGCTAGATAATCTAAAGCATGTCCTCGAGGCTGGAGGTTCGTCTCTAGAGGCAGTTGTTAAAACAACCATCCTTCTACTAAATATGGACGATTTTCAAGTCGTTAATCAAGTCTACGCCCAATGTAAGTCTTTATATGATATTCACATTGTGGGTTTAAAACACACATGCAGATATTTACACCTATACGCATAAAAAAGCAATGTTTGTTTGTTCGTATTTTATGCGCTGCCGTTTTGTTATTGCGATAAAGCATGGTCAACTTATTGCTTGACATGCGCGAAGGCTGTACCTAAGTATACCACAATCTTACAATTAATCAACAAGCAGGCGACATGCTCGTAACCCCGGCCCGGTTGGAGATTGCAAACGATTTGCAACGTTAAATGAGCACAAATTAAAATAAGCTACCTACTTGTTGTTGTGGAGGAGCTGCTATGATTGTGGAGGGCCATGCTATTATTTTTATAACCTTGATAAATTAATTTCAGATTTTCCGAAGGATTGCCCAGCGCGTGCCACATATCAAGTGGCGAAACTACCCCTAGGCGCAGCTGTGGAAATAGAGGCTATTGCTTTGAGCGGAGACCTCGTGGTAGCCGAGGCAGGTCCTTGCCCTTGTGCACGCATTTAATATTTGAAACTAGATTTAAATCTAAAGAAATTTCTAAATATTATTTTTCACTTTAGTACCTTTACCACAAGGTTTTGTCGAGATAAAACAAATACATATAAGGGTATAATGTTATAAAATTGTAACTTGATAAAAAAAATCTCAAAAACGATTGGGTCTTTCATTGTTTGGTTCCGTAAACCACTGCACATTTGGTACAAAAATTAAAATAATTTAATAAAGATAGCAAGCTTCTTATTTAATATTAAACTATTAAGTTAAATTAAATTGTTAATTGATAGCACAAGTCCTTTATGGTTCTCTATATTGCGTATGATGAAATTTTGTCTAACATAAGCAACTAATAATTTTCTATATCTAAATTGACTTATAACTAATTTTTTTGCTGGTTTCTATAATCAAGTGTAGGTATTTCTAAATTTACTCTATCTCTTTTGCGTTATTTGCTTTGGCCGGCGGTTGCCCTCTCTCGAAGGACATTGTCCCTCAATCGTTTCGTGCTTATAAGGCACGCCGGAACACGAGACACGATTTCCAACATAACACCTAGTGGCAGGCAACGGACTGCGCCCGATTTCGCCGCACGAATGCCGCGGTGATCAAGAAAATAGAAAACGTCCTGGTTTATATCGGATGCTCCTGGGCTCCGACGGCTATCATATCTAACGTTTGCTCACGAAGCAGTTAATACCGACACTCAAACTTCAATAACATTCAATGTTTGATATAATTGGACTTGAACCGTAACATGTTGAGTGAGATGTTACTTGTCAATTACGTGTAATGCTTTAACACGTTAACACATGCAACGTCATCTTTCGGACGCTTTTTATTAAATGTAGGCAACCGGTTCTAGGCAGTTTTAAGCATTAGAGCTATTGTTCCACATACATAGAACACAGGGCTTTACCGTACAGCAAAGTAGGCATTTTGTATATACTACTTTAAATATATTTTCCTTTATTAAGGTGGATTCGCCCATTATAAGAGTTTTAAGGGACAAAAATAGAGCTTACCTACCTGGCTACGTGTATAGCGTGAGTACTGACTCGTTAAGAATTGTTTAATACCTATTTATTATTGATTAGTGTAAGGTCTTACTTTGTACATGTTTTTTTAACAGATTTAATTGTACATTTTAAATATTTTAAGGTACCTATATAATTTAATAAATCGATGAGTACTCTCATGTATAAGTGTTTATTATACTATTCCTATGTTTATGTTTGCGATAAAAGCTTAGCAAGAGGTACGTACACTTATGTATGATCATCATTAAATTATTCGTAAACAACGCCAGCAAATCCCATTTCATAAAATGTAAACTATGTATAAGTAAACATAGAATGATGTTATTAACGTAGAAAATTACGCAATCATGCCTTGGTTACACAAAAATGTTTGGTTTCTCACGATCCACATATCTACAGGTCACCCATTATCATTCGATGTGACATCTGAACGGAGGCACTGCCGATTAGCGGCACAAGTAGTTGGGTATTGATTAATTAAAAACTGTATACCAAAATTATACCTGGAACATTTTCTTGACAAATATATAGGTAGATAGTAAAAATAAATAGGTCGGTACACACTTGAGTTTATTATGTCTAAAAATATATCTTGTAAATAAGTAGAAAATAACTCACTTTCAATTTAATTTGTTTGTACTATAATGCTTACTAAGCCAAAGAATATTTAATCGCAACCTTAACCTTGAAACGACGCTTTTGCTATTTTTACTAAGTTTTGCATAATTGTTTCCCTTCCTGCATGTTCCACTTCAACAAAAAGAATTTATGCAAAGTATTCATGAAAAGAAAATCCTTCTGCTAAAGAGTAATTGCGTCAAAGTGCGGAGGAATGCTTTACACGGGCTTCATTTGAAAAACGCGACGGGGGTGCGAGGTCAGTCGAGTGGGCTCCCTCCTTCCATAATAGGTGTGTACGATACGATCTCTTGAGACGGTAAACGCGCGTTCGGCTAGTCGAGCGGCATGGTTGTTGCCGGCAGCCCGGCTGGTCAGTGATCAGTCCAGTCTTCCATGGCCCACGTCTCACGCTGTTCCTTGCAACATGGGATGCACCAGCAGCGTTCCCAACATGGCTGAATCGCAAACAGGCACAACAGGTACGGACTGAATTGTAAAGTGGCAATTAGCGCTATTATTATATTTTTAGCTGACAAATTATATGAATAAGATTCAAGTTTCAACTGAGCTAATAGAATTACTAGGCATACTTACCTGTGCTGTTTTATAGCCTTCGCAAAAATATGGTTAGCTTGCAATTAAAAGTAAAGGAATTTAGAGGTTAAAGTTGAGGGTAGCTTGGGTAATGCGATAAACTATGACCTTTTAACATTAACTTTGTAAGTATTAATTTAAAGCGCCATAAAATATCTGAAAACTGTACAACAAGCGGGGCGTGTTGAAAAATAATTTATTTTGTAGATTATGTTGGTGCCCTGAGCCCGTATTTTTGTTAGACACATCAACATCTCTGCCACCGCAAATATTTCGTCGCACGAGGGTTTTTATTTAGCGATAATACTTACTTAAAATATTAATTCAGATTATCCCATACATAACGTGAGTTGGGACAATTTCGAAAGGAATTATGAGGAGTTGACGTATATATTTTCGTAAGCTCGTATTAAACTGATTACAGAGATAATTAAGCAATATGTTAAACGCAGAAATGTAATTGAACTTTACTTTAAACCAAGTTATAAATAATTACTTTAAATATTGTTTTTTGTAGATAGGTAGGTACGTTTAAAAATAAACACGTCAAATAATGACGGGATATTAATGAGCTGATGATGTACTTTTATATCAGACATCTGCGTGTTCTAGTCTTGATGACAATTTATTTGATTATATCTGAATATGTCTAGGTACTATATAATATGGTAAGTGATGTGAAATATTTCAAATTTGTAATTTAGTATTCCGCCCCTAGCCCTTTTCCCACTGAGGTCTTAAGTTTTTATGATAACAGGAGGTATGTACAAGTTAACAATGCAAAAATAAATTTATCCTTAATTCTCCACCTATATTACGCATAAGTTACTTTAAAAGGTTGCTTTTTACGATTTCTCAGATAATTCATCCTAAGTATAAATAAACTTGTAAACAATGTTTTCTACATTTCCGTGATATGATGGATGTACAGTAAATATTATTGTACAAAATTGGAAATTGCGAAACACAAAATAGTACCATGCTATGTTGATAGCATTGTTTTTCCGGAATTCAAATACTTTAAATAAAATAACTTTCCATTGTGTTAACATAAATGTAATAAACTATTTGCCTGAATTCGGTTTAAAAAGGACTTTACGATCTTTCTTCTTTTACGGTTTTAGCCCAAATCACTTTATTTATTTAGTTAACTAGCGGCGCCCGCGGATTCACTCGCGTGGAATACTGTTTTCAGTTGGCTATGAAATATAAGATATTATCAATAAAAGTAGTTTAAGTTACTCTTTATAATAACAGCTGTATGCCTGTGAAAGTTCCCTTGTAAAACTGTCCAAATGTTTCGGAGCTTAGTCTGACAAGCAGACAAAAAATTTAGAGTTTTTTTGTCGTACATAGTACGTGTCGTAGTTAAAGCTTCGATTATGACATTGCAAACAGCCACTTTAATTATCTTATATTAATCTAGAAGTAAGTACATTATACATTATAGTTAAAATTGATTAAAAAGCTATATCGGTTAAAAAAGTTTCACCAAATAATTTATTATTTTCATCAAAATGTAGAAGATAAAAACGTTTATAATTACTACATATAAGTAAGTAATGCAAACGGCTATAAATCTGTCAAAGACATGACATACTTGTAGAATGCGCAGTATTTGTTAAATTAAGGTCGTGAGTGTTGCTTCGATGGGAAACCGTTAGTAGTACTTTTCATCATGGTTTTCTTTTTGTGGAGGACACTTAACACAGTCGTCTCAATTGTTATCGTTCGATGAAACAAATTAAATATCGTCGGACATCACAAAACGGTTTACGAATATATACCCGACAAACGCGTTGACACTGCCACTTATTATCTCGCTATATTTATCGATGTGGAATTGGCTTAAGCCGAATGTATTTGTCTACAATATTTGCATAAATATGATTAACGTCGGTCGGCAAGCTCGACAGCTTGTACCGTCCGTTAACAAGCGGCCAACTTTGGCTTCGCCGTTTTCGCCCGAAAACGGCGTTTGTTAATTTTATTAATTCTTATACCGTCTTCCCGACATCGATCGTCGAACGATGTCGTTTTACCACAAACACTATACACTTTTGGTCCGGCGCAAGCCGATCCTGCGTCGGTCGATGTGGTGGGACTCCAATTTATAAATTTCTAAAGGTAATTTTCGATTTATTAAAATATTGACAAGTTCCCCCAGTAGTCCACAAGGGAATGTAAAATATACGTAATATCTGTAATGATAAATCAGACTGCAGGCTCGTGCCGACCAGTATACGAGTTAAAGAAATCCTGTTCTGTTTTGGTTTTCTATTTAAAAACACCTAAATGCTACAGATGACTGATAATTACAGGTGTAATGTATTAGTTTGATAGCAGGTAGTTGGTACAAAAATATTTTGTATCTGGATTACTTCAATTTCGCGACTAATTTTATAAAAAAATGTTGTCATTGTTAATTTTATCACGAAATATTTCACCTAATTTTGTTACTTCCAGATAATTTAGAATCTAATTTGACATCTGATGAGACCGGAGAGCGGTCGACTAAATCAAGGGAAATTACCTCCAATGGCCATCAGGAGTTAGAACAAAAACAAGTGTTACCTGAATGTGGAATTATAAGTAAACAAACACAATTAGCTAGTTATAATAATGTTTCATCTCCTGTTAAATATAATCTGGATACGGAAAAGAAAGGTATAGTGGCTCAGATCTATACAGGTTTTAATCTTAAACTAAATCTAAGATAATCTTCAATATATTTTGTGTACCTAACATCAGTAAAGTGACGTACATTTTGTGCTTTTTAATTGTGTTTTAGTGTACTACTTTTATTATGGTGCACTTTCGTCTTGCTATTCAGTGCAAAATATTGCTATTGGTGTTAGCACTTATGTTTAGTGCAATGGCTGGCATGTACGAATCTTTGGTCACGTATCTATTACGTATAGTTAATTGAAAATCATTAATTTAGGTATAATATAGTTCTGCTGTATTTATTATGAAACGAACACTTCATGTATCGAAGCTTTTAACTTTGATTAACTTAACCATAAACTTAATGCGTTATGGCTAGTAATTTGAATGATTATAAAATTTTAATTAAGTGTAAATTCCTGCACACATCTGCCGAAGGTAGGGCGCCGAACGTTCGGCCGAAGATGCTCGCAATGTGTGGTAAGTAATCTATGACACAACAACCGTAACTACGTCGAGTAAAAAGTAGCGCCGAACGTTCGGCAGATGTGTCACTGCATTAAGGCCTTCGACCCTTGTCGTGACCGTGTCATTGTCGTCTTTGTTGCGTGTTTGAACCTTTAAAGTGAGTGACTGTCGTAATTATGAGTTATTTTTTTTTAAACCATTACCATTTTATATCTATTAAGGCGCACTTTACATTTAAACCACCACTGAATCACATATATGCACTTTTCTATTAGGTAACCATTATTTCTGGAAAAAGCATGGCATTTGAAAAGCAGAAGATATTTTACGCGCAAAGTGTGCATAAAAATGTAAGTAATTTTTACTTGGCAATATTAGACACAAAATGGGTACTTACCGGAATAAATTAGGAAGCATACTATATATAACACTTGTGTTATACAAGTGACCGATAACAATTAATTAGAAAGCTTTATTTGTCTGGTTAATAAATAAGTAATGGTAATTTCAATTTTAATATCTCAAAATAGGCAAAATATGGATTTGTACTAGGAAATAATTCTGCAAAATCTTTAAATGTACAAATAAACCTTTTGTGTTTGTCTGCATTTGAAAGTTTGTTTGATATCGATTGTACCTCTGTAACAAAACACTACAAATATTTCAGATATTCCAGAAAACGCTTCTAATGAAATTGATGATAACACCATCCATAATACTGAATATCCGCAATTACATAAGAAATTTTCGTCCCTAAAAGACGTCGTACACCAAGTAATATCGGAAAATGATGAACAACACGAAGACAAACCTGATATTGTAGAAGTACAAAATTCAGATATAGATAGACAAATAGCAGAATTTACTATGGAGTCAATCGACAGTGACGGAGTCGTTGAAATTCAACACAAGTAAGTATATTCATACGACAGACGTGCACATTTACTTTCAAACATAGTAATATGCAAGTACTCCTGCGCGGGTACCTACAGCGGCGATATTTCCGCAATTGATTGTTACATGGTGAAAGTCAACACGTTTTTTGTAAAAAATGGGACAAGTATATCAATATTTCAAATATTTAGAGTGATAAATTGTATGTGTTCAATTCTAGTGACGATAATTCGAAAGAAACAACGAGTCCAACGCAGTCGGAAGACAGTCGCGCCACGCGATGGGAAGCATTGGCGGACATCGCCGCCGAACTACCGCCGTCTCTTGCTGTCGATCCTCTCACGGGACAAATTTATTCTCTTACTAAATAAATTATGATATGCTCTTCATATGTTTTAGGACATATGTATATTGTATTTATACTATCTTCTACTCTCTAGACTATTTATTTTCAAAATGAGGTTTAAAGCCATAATCTAACATGCTGGCCAAGTGAGGATTAGTCAACTACCCATCCTTTAGAGAATACGTCATCTGATTAAAATTCTATATTTTCGTAATGTACCTACTTTTACTACAAGTTTTACTGAACTGTTAAGCTTTACTTTCGTAACTGCCAGTTTTAAATAGGCAACAGTTAAAAAATGGCTAACTAACTAAACATAACTTAGAGGTCAGGGATTTGAATCCCCAGTCTGGAATGGAAAGTTATCACTGTGGCTGTAATTCACTTAAGAATATAATCATTGACTGTACATATTAAAATACAATTAAACTGTTTGGACTACATTTATTAATAAACAGTGGTTATCATTCTAAAGTACTTTTCACTTTTATCATTGCCACACCATTGTCATTCTCTGATCCACCAAACAAAACAACACACAAAGAGGCTTCTTTCATACTGTCCCATATTGTTGTGACCCACCTGTCTATAGCTTGCATATATTTATATTCATTACCAGAGTTTGCATCTATTTTAATATGTGCCATTACAAAATTGTATTCGCTAACTGCATCTTTCGCACCAGAAATGACTTCTTCCACAGAATCAACAGTGCTCAATTTCACTTTCTTATATTTGATTTTTTTTAGCTGAGAACATAAACTTTCCTTAGCTTGAGTTAGATATGTATGATAGTCACCTGTAATATCATCACACCCAACAACTAGAGAAGTTTTCTTTTTTTCTAAGACATGATTAAATATTGAAGTAGCAAATTGAGGTTTAGTTGCCATTTTTGCAATATTTTGTTTGTACTTCTCCCTATTAGTATGCACTGCATCCCCAAATTCAATGTGTTTACTAAGTTTAAGCTGGACCAGTTTTAATGATGCCAATGAATCTTCAACAGAACAATGCCCATTTTTGCCTGTTTGAATTTTTTCATGAAGGAATTCTCTAGCAAGATTTTTTAATTTTGGTTTATGTGTTCTGTCTCCTGTGAAGTTATAAATTAAACTGGTATCTATAATATAGGGATGCATCATTTTAAGCGAGTGAAGATCAATGTTAAGAGATTGCCCAACCAGTATAGCATCTGGAGGCAAAAGTTTCTTTAGATCATTCTGCACATCTTCAAGTCTTTTAGTAACATTTTGGAGTAAGGACTTAGTAATGCCAGAAAATTGTGTTAAATAGTCTGTAATATTATTATATGGTTTTACTAGTGACTCATATACAATCTCATGTTTTTCATTAACTACTGAAATCCTGGTGAGTTCTAAACCAGCACTTGTCTTACACATTTCACAGTCCAAACCAAACATGGGGGATTTGTTTGTAACTGGCTTATATTCATCTTTAGACATGACATAATCTGAATATGTATTCTTCAATTTACCCTTTAGTGGGACTGGGTAATTTTCTTCAATCAGTTGCCAAGCTGATAATATTAACTGTGTTCTTGGAAATTTATCTTCCGAATTCAAGTCTACATTTTGTGGCAAATCATCATTTATTGGAAAGACAGCTTTCATCATCACAATTAAGTCTTTTCTCACTTCAAGAGCTAGGTTCATGCTCCCATATTTTTGAATAATAGTCTCCTTTTCAGTTTCGGATAATGGAACTAGGGCTAGTTCTTTAACCAGTGATCCATTATAAACTGAAGGTGTTAAAATTTCAACATAATCATTAAATGTTCTAGCTATGAATGGCATTTCATTTTGATACTTTTCCCAATGTTTAATAGATATGCCCTCAATAACTAAACTTGTAGTTTGACTTACATAATTGCATTTATCTATAACATACCAGCGTGGTGGTTCAGATACATTAAGATTACCTAATAATGAATGCAACATAAGATGTTGCATGTCTGTAAGCAGAAGTGGTATCCTTTCATTTATTGATGTTGATAGAGAAGCAGCTTCACCGTTCGATTTTAAACGAAAATGTGGAGTGTGCTTCTTACGAACTTTCAATTTTATGTTCAAACCTGGAAAACAATAAGTTTAGTTAAAAAAAAATACCAAAAAGTTTACATATAACTCATGTTTCTAATTATTTTGAGTAGTTATTTTGGTCGAAATTCAATAACCTAACTTAAAAAAATTTATTTAAAGAGATTATGGATATATTAAACTTTCTAAACAAGTTTGAATAATATGAAACAAAATTTTAGAGCAAACGAATTAAATAAAGAAATGTTATTTTAAATCTTTCAATTGTACTAAAATGTAAATAAAAGAATTTAAAACCAATTTAGTACCACAAGTATGCAAAAAGCTTACTATCTCTCTAGGTCAAGGGGAAAATGTGATCTATGAACACTTTATAAAGCCTTCCGCTGTCATGCAGACTGTTAGCATGTTAATTAAGCACGATAAGGGAGTAAGATCTTTAGGATAATACATACTTTCCGTCTCATTACATGCATGTCGCTTTTTGCGGCATGGCTCTTTAGAAACAGTGTTCATTGTTTTATTGTACACAATTATAACTTTGTCGAAAATATGCGTTTATCAAACCAGAGCCGTCAAATTAAAGCTATAGCTATAAACGATGTCGTCTTCGCTAGGGAATCAAGAGTTGGGAATGAAACATCAAAGGCATCAATGAGAACAGCAGATAACATATCTGTAGGTACCAATACCAACTCGAACCATGCCAAAAAACAATCATTGACTTGACACTGACATTTTAAATGTCACTTCCAGTAATTTTTTCTACCTGGAAATAAAAGCTTCAGTCACACTCGCAATTTTCATATATTTTAGTCTTCTGTAGATGAACGACTTTCAATAGGATATTAATAATTCCTGATCTTTATTTTCATTCGTTATGGATTTTTAAAAAAAATTATATAAGAAACATTATATTGAAAATTCATTAATTGTTTTTTCGGTTTATAAATAATTTGAATGTTAATTAAGATAATTTTTGTGGTACTTATCGTGAACATTGATAATTATTTGCAAATATATTTGATGACATCTTTGTTTATGACACAAAAGGAATACAAGGCCACAGCTAAATAATGTCGATTGGTATTATGTAAATGTCGGCCGTCTCTTTTGCTCTTGTGGGGACGACGACACCCATCCCACTAGCGCCTATGATAATGTTACGTTTGCCTTCATGAGCTAATAAACATTTCATCTCGCTAGTTTCTATAGCGTACAGTAGTTCTTCAATTAAGTCGGTGAACGTGTATTTTATATAGATAAATAAATATTACACAATGGATTCAGCTTTACGGGAACAAGTTATGATAAATCAATTTGTGTTAGCAGCGGGTTGTGCACGAGAACAAGCTAAACAACTTCTTCAATCTGCTCACTGGCAGTTTGAGGTAAATTTGTGCTATATATGTAAACAAACAATAAAGTCACGAAATGGCTACTATATAACCCTTATGTAGGAATATTCTACCGTCTCTTAAATCTAAATAAACCTTATGGGTTTCAATCTTTATATTTATAGACATATAGGTGAAATCGCCTTGTCTTTGTAATCTGAAAAGCAGTAGGTAACCGATATAAACACTCATCGATAATAACAAATATAGTACGTAGTTGGTAAATAACATTTGTACGACACATCTATTAATAAAACGGGGTAATGAAACTCATATTTTCAATATAGTGTTATCAATTACATGAATGAAAAATCATCTTTATTTATACACGTTTATATGTACACACGTCTTTACGTATGCATATATATATTTATACATGTATATATATTTATTTATTCTGCATGTTACTTTATATAACCTCACTTTGTTACGTTATGAGTATATTTTCGAATAAAGTACTATACATAATGTTCTAGTTATTTAATACATTACGTTTCTTCATAAAACTATATTTATTAAATAACGACAATAATACATATATGTCTAAAGTGTAGACAAAGCACTGGGTGTTTTTCTATGACAATTGCAAAACAGACATAATTTCATATTGATTGTTTAGTATAGATTAGGTCAATCTGTGAGCTTTGGACAAGGTGTTATGGTATTGGCTTATTATATGAAGAAGTTTCTGTTGTTATTTGTATAATAATGTTGTGTATACTTTACCTCACATAAAAATACCTTTTTTAATTGTAAAAGTTTATAGTTAATCTGAAGAAAACTTTATAAACATAATGGAAAAATGGGGCTATTCTATTCTTTATTATATAAGGTTCATTATGACAGTATCCCAAACCTGACAATGTGTTGGTCTCACAAGCATATTTAAAAATAACTGTAGTATTTAAAATTTGTAATCAAACCTTTTACTCTAAGGAATTTTTAGTCGGAATGTGTTGGTTTTAGGTACAAAATAGAATGTGTTAATTAGCTTAAATCCAGCATTAATAAAACTTCAGCAATCTCAGACTGTTTAAATTTATTCTTCTAATAATTAATTATATTTCACTTTTATATTAAAACAGTGTAGTAAATGCTTGTTTCCAAGACATGTCTCAAACCACTTCTTTTAATTAGAACAGCTCACAGCTAGCAGTGGCTTAATTGCCTTTGATCTTAATTTTGGTAGCCATCAAATAGTTCTTCTGCCTAATACTCAATTTGTGTAGTAGACTAAAAATTAAATAGTTAGTTTGTATGTATATAGAAATCAAATATAATTCACATGCCAAATTAAAATGGAATATTTATATTCTTATTTCTATATAAGAGATTAATATGCAAATATAATTTTTTAATTTTCAGACTGCATTATCAATATTCTTTCAAGAGGTTGCCTTACCCTCAGGTGCAAATGGTATAGCTGCACCACATTATCATCAGGTAATATGAAATATACTTTTTATATAAACTAGAGCATATCACTATTTCACCCACGTAGAATACTATGAAATATGACATTCCCTGTCCTCGCTCATCTCAACGATTCATTCTGCATCTACCCAGAAAAAAATGTCAAGTTAAATCAAGAATAAACTATCTATTAATAAAACAATAGGTCTAATAGAGATTATCTCTTACAAAGAAAAAATAAATGAATTGTACCTCTTTATAACATTAGTGTTTATTATGTATAGATTAGTAGTTCAATATAAAGTTGTGAAATATTAACAACAATTTGTTATTAAATCCAGTTTTTATTATGTCATGCCAACCCTTCATTATTCCACTGCTAGACACGGGTCTCTGCTCATGGTCATATACCGGACTGGCCAAGAGCAGATTGGCAGTCTTTGTACACCTCAGATATATTATATATTTTATAAGTTACTCGAAGATGTGCAGTTTTGCCCACAATATGTTCCTTCACCTGTTATAGCTAGTGATATTTAACTTTTATTTTAAAATGCACAAAAACACAGGAATTAAAAATCCAGGATTTGAATCCTGGAATGGGAGACTGTATTTCAAACCACTAGGCTATGACTACATACTACCATACATACTAAAACCAATTCTATTCATTTAACTATTATCACTACACTTGAAATGTCAACATTAGTGATTGTATTTTCCTGCAATAATGAGGCCTATTCCAGAAAAGTGTCTTTTGTATTGTAATTGGTAATAAAATATCTAAGTATTTATAATTATGCCAAATTTTGTTGAAATCCTTAGGACGTCAGGAGCTAACATAATAAACAAACAATCTAAACACTGGTTTCTGGCTCTGTTGTATACACAATATGTAGCTATTTTTTTTTATGATTTTTCTGTTACTGTGAATTTAAAAAATAGTTACACGTACAATAAATTGTGGTTCCAGCAATTAATGACTCCATGCAACACTCCCGCAACGCCACCCAACTTCCCTGACGCCCTCGCCGCGTTCTCCCGCCTGTCGACGACCGGCAGCCCGGGCAATACGGGTGCGGCCAGCAATAACATGGCGCCGCCGGTGTCCCCGCTAGCCACACACCCACCGCCGACGCATCCGACACAAATGCAGATGCAGATTAATTCCTTCCAAGGGACACCGAATCCGCAAACTAATTATTCATCACTCTCTTGTTCGACTGCTGTAAGTACAGACTGGTAATCTCCAGTATATATATTTCAATGTTTATGAAACTGTTGATGATTTGCAGTTTGTTGTAATATAAAGTATGTCGTAAGTTACTCAAGTGGGCAGGATAACTTTGTCAGACATACATACATACAAAAAAAACCAGTGATGAAATTGGTGTGGCGAGATATAAAGGGCTATAAAATAAAGTCCTATGAATGAACCTTTTTTTATGAAAACCAAGGCCAGAGTCCTGAAATTGGCAGTTGTTAGCTGGTTTGCAGTTCTGTACACTATTGAAACCGCTGGTCTATAGTCTTACCAACTGGTACAAAAAAAATGCCATTCTTATGTTCTGTCAGTTACCCAGATTAACTTACCACACATATATTATACCACATTTATTATATGCCTATAGTAAGCGTGTCATTTATTTTTGCAGGTATGCAGAGAACAGATGCCAAGATAAATTGCAGATAATAGGTTAGAACCGTCTATAATTTATTTTTCTAATGGTGCGCATTGTGAGCTGTGGACTTGTGAATATTACTTTTCAGACACCCCACTACAGCTTCGGTTTTGCTGGACAATATTTGGGGTGCTATAGTCAATCATGATAGATCTTGTAATATCATCACTGTTCTTGTAATGGTTTCTAACAAATAGCACTATAAAAATTGTTACATTTTTTGATACCCCTGTAATCTATTACTGTGATTAAAATTTTGGTATCGTAAC
>DWEM01001286.1:0-14807 GCA_018245935.1 Agara belti belti | reverse complement strand
CGCCTTCCATTTCTCTTTCATGGATCGAATGTAGCTGAAAATTTATACGTTACATACACGTTAATATGACACACACCTGCACACGTACCCATTACTATGATAGACAATTGGCACGTTGACGAGTTCCCCGAGTCGCTAACGGATGGCGCCACACGTCCAGCACGCTGTCGACGTTTTCTAAACAGCGTGCAGCATTGAAACTAACGAAAAACCTAATCCATATAACAATCTATTTGTTCCTTTACTAGTAAAACATTTTACACTTTAATACTACGTTACCTAGTTAAGTGGTCTTTGGTATTTATCGATGTTAGTACGATTGTATTAGATGCGTTGAGTAGTGATCTATATGTTAATCAGTAGACGTTTAAAAATACTCGTTGTAGCGTATGATTGCCACTAAATGTATCCATTGCTGTAACGTGTTTGCCATAAAAGTAGCCAAATGCAACCCGATATAGATACTTATATACTTTTTTATGTTATAAAGAATAACAAATACATGTTATACGCGAATTAAATTTATATGAAAAGTTGATCTCTATAGTTAATCGAATGCCAAATATAGTGTCAAATATTTTTTTTAGACGGTACTCTTTACACAACGTAATAGCTAGTCACTTTTAGGAGAATCGAAAAATATATTAAAAATATACTTTATGTGAAGTGTTAATAAATGTATTTTTTATATTGAGTGTGTTATTATTTTCTACCTCTCCAAATCTTTAGTGGTCATGCAGTTCATACATAAGATTTTATTGTATGTAATTGGATTAGATTTGAATAGCAACCAGAATAATGGTTCTGGTTCACCCGAGCAGCTCACCTCATGCCAACTAAGGTGTAGGGTAGGATGCAGCGCGCTCGCCTGGAAATCCTGGTTGTTATTGCTAGATAACAAACTTACAATCTCGATGGTGATTTAAAAAGCAGTATGGCAACACCTCGCTATCTAACTTATCCGTAGATCCATATGCTCTAGGCTTCTCGCGATCATAAGGAGCAAGCGGTCACCGGCTCGACAAATATCTAAACTGACGAGCCTCGTGCTATAGTGGCTAAAGTTTTACTGCAAAACGCGGAGGTCGTGGGTTGAATTCCCACCCAAAACCAACATTTATGTTATAAGCATATTTGTTTGTTCTGTGTCGGAGTGTAATAAAAATATTTATATAACTATTAATTATACCGTATGTATATATACGTATGTTTATAAGTTGTCCGGTTACCGAAACGCAGGCATTTCATTGCCTAATTTAGAATCAGATAGTGTGTGTAATTGTCGCAATTATGAAAAACGTACCATAGACAATGTAGCGCACCAAGCCGGTATTGTTGCCATTGTAAATTCATCTACACCTTTAACACGAATCATTACATTGTACCATCAATATCGCTGGACAGCTGTGTGAATCGTGCGGAGGCTGCAGCCTTTAATTAATAGGCGTAATGAAGACTATATCCGCGTCATCTTCACATTGTGTGGTTTGATTAATGTACCCTTAATGACACCTGCTCGGGTGCCAGCCGACATTTTTGGACACAATGTTGACCGTAACAATAGTATAATGAACTTTTATCCTCTTGCTATTCTATTGTTGGACACGGGTCTCAGAATAAGGATGGAGCCAAACAATACCAAATAAAAAACAATATCTTAAATTCTACTACAGAAAATATAAGGTGTCTAGACAGATTTCCGTTGTTTTGTTAGAAAAACACACAAAACTTTAAATTCTAAGGATTTAAACCCCAAACCCCTGACTAAAAACTTAATCATAAGACCCCACTGCCGTATCCAATCATTAATCTTTTCATACATATGTCAAGGTATGAAAATCTTCGTCTTACACACATCAACGTTCGCATTGTTTATCTGTTTTGTGATTTTTTCATCGCCCATTCCTTTCACCATAGACACGATATGGACTGAAATAACAAGCTTTCAATCGGGTATTCATAATCGCAACTGAACTCGTAGGGCTTGGCAACTAAAAAAATAACGTGCAATTATAAAAAAAAACTAACGTCGCTTGAAGGAGTCAGTAACAATTTGATTCAGCGGCGCCCACCCGACCTGCGTGGTGAAACTGGCCATCATTAGACACCTTTGTGATGAGTTGGGCAACTGCGTGGTCATTCGGAGGTGTTATGTATGGACAGGTCACTATTGTTGCCTCCTTGTCACTCCTTGAACAATACTTTTTTGTTATTGATCTTAGTAATCCATTTTGAAACATCTTGTGTCATTATTAATGATTGACAGATGTAATTTTATTTAGTGAACTTCTAACGAAATTCACTTAGATTTTACATTGTCAGGTGTTGTAAATATATGCTGTTGTAGAAATGATGTAAAGCAGTCAGTATGTAACTATATATTGTTACACCTTAGCTTTTCCTCGACCACTAACATCCTTACCAACTTATTGATGAATAAATCGACCTGAGCAATGCAATACCGTGTCTAATAATAATATATTAACAAATTGTGCATGTCAAACTTAAGTATCCCGTTGGTATAACAACCTGTGCATAGGTACTCAATTAAGTTATATCTTTAAGAATTTAATTTGCAATTACATAAGTTACGTAAATGTATTTATAAACGATGTTATTGTGTCTCAATACAAAACTCGCAAAATTTATGTAGTTAGACAAGTATTCAAAAACACTCAATAGACCAAACAACGAAAAATAAGCGATTACTTAATAAACGCAACGGCTTTGTTATAGAGCAGTTACAAAGAAATCTTCAATTAGAGCCTAGAGCTGTGTCTGTTATGTTTTTAGCGGTACAAATTGTTTGTTCGTGTGTTTGTAGTGGCTGATCTTTGAAACTGCAGAACTATAAAAATATTTTTTCTCTTCAACATGCTGTGATGGACAAATGTCGCCGCGTGTGGTACGTAAACGATTACCTACGGGGAGCGAGGGAAGCTCTGCCTTTATTTAACTAAAAATAGTATTTCACACGGCTGAAGCCGCAGGCTGCTAGTAGCAGCCAATAAAAACAAAAGTTCCAATGTTGCGAATACGTGTATTGTACTCACTACTTCGCCAAATCATCAAATTAAAGATATTTTGCAACCTTTAAAAGTTGATTTGCAGCAATATTTAAGCAATAGGTTTAAGTATTTATTTGGTCTTTTACATCTCGATGAGCTTGCGGACCAAAATGTTTTTAACAACAAATGCCGTGATATACTGTCAATGGGTAAGTGTTATGTGTAATTATACAAACTGAAATTCTAATAGGGATATAATGAGCTTTTTAACATTCTAATTGGCGAGTCTTTCAATTAAAATTGAATTGTAATATCATCATTAAACATTTACTTACAAGAGCCTCCAACGCCGTAAAGAAACCTTCAATAAACTGGTTTGTCACTAATCCGCATCTCCACGAATCCGCACTGGGGCAGCTCGGTGACTTCACCGAGCATACTCATATTATGCCCTATGATTTTTTTCAGTTACGGGAAGTACTGTGACGTAAAAATAGTTGCATACATTTTTATTCAACATTCAATTAAAATACTTTAATAAGAAGATAACAAAACTATTGATACATGCTTCTTAGTAAGGTGTTGGTGATCATCACCAATTAGATTCTTAGGTGAAATTGACGTCAGATAGGGTGCCAATTAAAAAAATCAGTAGTTTTAATATATGCCAATCTATATGCAATTTCGTCAACCCTCGTTCACTCGAGACCAGGAAATGTGTAAGGAGGGAGTGTGATATAACCGTTTACTATGTTACGGCCACATTAATCATATTATATTAAATATAGAGTAGGAAGATGCATCGCGTCTCAAATGTAGAGCGCTTCATTAGCGCTAACGGATCAGCATAATCCGATCATTGGGTTGTGTAATGCTTTTCCAATCGCTCACATTGTTAGCAGTAAGGCTCTATTCATGCTGAGAATTTACTGGTATATAATCGTAAGATACAAACCCTAAATAGTCGTAATGTGATATGCTAAATTAATGTAGCGTACAAATTCACGAAGTGACCGTTTAAATTTGATTTGTGTCAAACTCTCCATAATATAACAAAATGTGAGTATTGAAATGCATATTAATTGTATTTACTGTATTTTATGTATATAAATACATACATATATAGACTTGTGTTTAGTTTTATCTTTTCAACTTTATCTTCCTATATGAGTACCTTAACTTTGTTTTCAACATTTTCTCTCTACTCCTTGGTCAAATTGAAATGATTTCAATAAGAGATATCAATTAGGTGTTTACAAATTTATATTAATTTTTAATTATGAATATTATCGGATGTATCATTTTATATTTCATCAGGGAGATGTAGATAGCCGTAAATGGTAACGATAGCTTTATTCAATTCAATTCAATTTCAAATTGATAATAACAATTTTAACATAATTGTTATTCTCAATTTGAATTACAAACATTACATAGATGAACTGCCTCCGCTTCATAAATCTTAATATTATTGCAACAACTTAATTCCAGTTTTAAATATTTATCAAACGTAACTAATAATATCTTAGACATTCGTCCTAACAAAGCACAAATGACAAAAAGCCCGCGCTTCCCGCAAGATGGCGCTCGTTGCGTCACGGTAATGGCATAATAATAACGATTACGCCGATCGTGCGGGATCCGTGTCAGCGCCTGTGAAAAAGTTTTGGCACCGAGTGACGTCAGGTGTCAAGTCATATCGACATTACATTTTATTGGTTGATTTAAAAATATAATATAATGTTATTTCATAAAAATCTTCGTTTATTCGTTTATGGATCGTCTTATTTAACAAAGACAATTTCACACTTTCTGTGATAACTGTCTGATTGTCGATTGTCATGTATGTATATTTCACACAAAACATGAACCTACTGAATTAATTATTCTTTCTTTTGGCGTCGTATGAATATCGATCAATATTTTTACTGCAGATAAGCTTAGCATACAAAGTCAGTAAGTAATAAAATGTGTCTTAAGGAACTAGTTTTCAATATTATGTACGCAGCAAATCTTCATAAACATATTTAGACACAAATGTAAAGTTTTAAATATTGCTTATCGATTTTTATTATCTTTTATCGATGTTTTAACGTCCATCACTAGTGCGCTTTTCCCACATTTCATCTGAAAGCTGAGCAGAATATAATAAACAAGTTCTTACAGTGAATCCAGTTCATTTCTTTCTTATTATATACTCGCGCACGCAAATTTAGCGATTTGTGTCGAGATAATATTATGCGTACATTAGCACAGTTGTATTCACGAGAAAATCTGTACAAGTACGTAATTGTGTGTAATGAAAATTGCTGTTTTCGCTTTAATTTACGTCATTCAAATAGAGTTAATTATAGTATATATCCTGCCAGTAATAAAACAAATACCAAATTTATTGTACAATGGTATGAATTTTATCAATGATTTTGATTTAATACTTTTTCATCAAGTTAAAAAACTAAATTAATTACAAGTTTAAATTATCGTTATTGTTGCGTTTGTATAATACCAGTAGAAGAAGCACTAGTACATTATTATTTATCTGTGGTAATTGTAAATGTCAAAGTAAAATCTATAATGCTCTTTAGTACAGTCACGATTGTAATCACACACACACATCACATTAGGCCTTTTTTGGTTAACAAAGTCCAACTTGTGTAGGTTTAAGATAATTGTAAGAAAGAAAAATAACTACTATGTCTACAAATATAATTTGTATAGGTAATTGTATGGCCATGATAGCAGAATAAGCTCACTGTAATAATGGAATATTTTTTCCAACATTGTAATAATCATTAAATAAATATAATTGATTAAATAAATCGAGTAAATAAAAAAAACTTAAGCATATTTTGAATGAAATTCAGTCTTAAAAACACAAATATCTTTGTAAAGCTAGGGGTACGTAACGCGAGCGATCTCGCAACTATGCTCGTGTTGCATTTATCGCCGCATCTAACGAAGGAATCTCCAGCGTATACCTACTTAGGTACATCCTTGAATGTCGTTCGTAAGCTTTTTTAATAGTAATACGATCACCTTTTATGTCAGAAGTGGGTCGGCCGATGCAATTGTCTGACAAAACAATGCACGCACGACCAATACTCTGCAATATCGGCGAACACATTAATCTTAAATAGTCAGCCCAATTAAAATGACAAGATGGATCAATGACTTACAAAATGGATGTTACAAGTTACACTTTGCATTACGTTATCTAACACGACTTGTGATAACTGTTTATAGACGAGAAGGAAAACTGCACAGAAAATTTGAGGAAGAAAGAGGTTGTAAGAGTTGCAGACGGAAGTTATCAAAAACAAATTTATTGGTGAATGAAACAGGTTCAAGAGAATTTCACATATACATTTAGATAATGTAGGCATTCTAGAAACTGGGTCTTAGCAATTTGTGGTATATAATATTAATCTACATAATCTTGTAGTCAATATTCTCAATTATCAAGGACATATATCTAATTGCAAAATCCTATTTAACTTTGACATAAGCTTAGATCCTAATGTCAATTGAACAACGAACTACGACCATCAGCGTCATTGAGGACCGCGATAATCTTATATCCGGTAAATAAAATGGAACCTCATTACACTCATACCTAAATATTAAATTAACTGCAAACTTTCTATCCGTTTCCGAGTAGGTTCACAGGCATCCTACGTGATGCCTAACTGCGCTGAAGGAAATTCAATTACGAAATAGTAAAAGTACGTGCGCTAAGACAAACATGTGAAATAAACTTGCGATTTCGCGATTTTTGGGCGCAGTTTTTGCAAAATCAATTCAGGGCTGCAACACACACTTTTTTTAACTAAGTTGGGCGCAGCTCTCTGCAGCAACTGCGGAAACCCTGGACCATAATATAACCATCCTACTTCAATGCGGATTACTTATTTAATAGCATCATACGTTGGTCGACTCAGATAGTGTTCTTGTACCGCGTTCTCCAGACATTTTTTCCAAGTGGCCTCTCCAATACGGATAAGGAAAATTATCTTACATTATACCTTTTTGTACCGAAAGGATGCGCGGGTGTTGCGTTGCGTTCATAACAGTAACTAATTCATAGTTAGCCATTTGAAGTTTGACGGAAGCAGTCCGGCCAAGAGCTTTAAGGTTTCAAGATTTAGTTTTCAATTCAGCAACTTCTGTTCTGTGCTTGCTCATCGCAATGAATTTGCAAGGAAATTAATTGTTTGTGTTGATAATCGCTCGTGTAATGCTAGTCTCGGCAGACGGATGTGACTGCAGCCGGAGCGAGCTTACACCAGAGCGGCGCGGATCTCACGCGTCATCGCCTTATGTAAGCTCTCCTCTCGACTCCGCCCGCGAGTACACGATTTTGAACAAATACCACGACAACATTTAGCTTGTTGCACGCCATGTTCTATCGTATAGGAACGAATGATGTGTATTGCACCTCATTTGAATACTTTGAATGAAACATTTATTGAACTGCCCATTTCTTGTTGTACCCATTTCTTCCGCTTAGCAACAATGTGTAGACCGTATGTATATTTTATCACACCCACACACAGAAAAAAACATTAGAAAATTGTTGGTCGTGGACGGAATCGAACCCGTTACCCCCGTTATATCAGTCAGGATCCCTAACCACGAAACTGAGAGGCCAGTCCGACATGTATTGCATTACTTCACACTTCAATCAAAATGTTTACTTAGAGGTGCGTAATAGTTATCTTAGTGTACCTAATAATAAGAATTAAATTTTTGTAATTTCGAAATGTATTTAATAAGCGTTTTCAAATTAATAGCGTACCTAGGTGTTAGCGTTTCCCAAGCGGCGGTGGCGGCGGTGGCGGCGGCAAGGTCGCGCCGCCTCCTTGCAAAACTGGGCCCTTTATTCGCGATAACCGCAAGTATTTTCGACATCCTTCTGTAAGCATTCGCCGACTGTTCACACTTAATTGTAGCATTTTCATACTCCATTAGCACCGCTAGCGACTTGGGCGTGTATTTTAAAAAGCTAAAATACCAAATGCAATTAGTTAAAAGAGTATGTAATCTACTTATATTGTCATATGTACTTATTTGTTTTATTCATTAAAAGGTACATAATGATAGTCATACTTTTTTATCTATCTAAAACTTGCTTTTAAGTATGTTACAAAATTTGTATCTTAATAGTACCTATTTCTGGCTGAATAGGAAATTAATTGCTCAGTCCGTGGTAGCAATAATAATAATAATATCCCAAACTAGGCAAAGGCTGTACTATGGTGACTAGACAACTGAAAAACTATATATATACACACTATATAACACTTGTATAGATAGAATGGCAATCTAGGATAAAACATAGCATACGGTTTGAGCGTCTATTACATAATATAGGTACTTTTGTTTGTTTGTCTTATAAGAATCTGAGCTCTCCTTTTGTCGTGAAATCATAATGAAATGCCCGCCTTTAATAAATTGTCGAAATCTAATTTTAGGGTTGAAATTGCTGTTATTAAAAAAATAAGTTACCTGCCTTCATCCTTGATGTCGACAATTTCGTGGTAAAGACTTAGTAAATACATAGCAGCTTCTCTTCGTTTCTGGCGTAATTTTAATATAAATCGACCCTTTTATTTTTCCACTCGAGACTTCTCTTATATACAGAAGGATTAAGGCTATTATCCCTACTAATATTATAAATGTGAATGTAAGTTTGTTTGTTACGCTTTCACGCGAAAACTACTTTACCGATCATCATGAAACTTTGTACACATATTCTTGCAGGTATTAGAAATAACATAGGATACTTTTTAAGAAAAAATAATATTTATTTTTTAGCTTTTGTCTGCGACTTTGTCCGCGTGGGATAGTGACTTTGGGCAGCATTTTAATTTCCTAGGGTACTTTTATTGCAAAAGACACCATTCCACGCGGACCAAATGGCGGGCAAAAGCTAGTTAATCATAAAGATATTGAGTATTACGTCAAAGAGTGGAATACCTACCTGCGTTTGTATTTCCTGAAAGTTATAACCTAGGAATTTTCAAATGTATACTGAAAAGCCTTCTAATAGGCAAGCATGGTACATCATAGGCCACAAGGCTAGCCTCTACGAAATAAAATAAATCAAATAAATACCTTGCCAAATTAAGTCAGAACCAGCTTGTTGATTTTGGCTGATTGGCCGTTAATGTTAGTCGTTTCTAAGTGTCATCTATAGGCCTTGATAGCCTCACAGAGAGGTTAGCGAGCGGGCAGACGTCAGATAGATATGGTGTTTAAGTACTAGGAAGGCCAATGCAGTTCATTGTATTTTCCCCGCTATTAACTTTTATCAAAGGTCGTTAAATATATCGGCTAATTATAAACTTAAAGCTATCACAGGAATATCTTTAACACCTTCTGACTAAGTGAAATCTAGATCAAATATTAGCCATATTCTATACGTTCGTACTTAAAGGCTTTCACGTGCATTTTGTATTTTTCTTCTCAGGTTTGCCATAAAAATATGACGTCAACGTTTACTTATCATCATTACAATTATCATCATCGTCAAACTGTATTAGCCCTCTGCTGGGCGTAAGTCGACCGCCATTTTGCCCAGTCTTTGCCTTAGTTCATGCGGGTTTCATGCGTAGCCTTTCCCAGACCATCATATCGATACTTAATAATGTTGCCTAAAAATCATATCAGGTAATCAAAAATTGTGAGGCTTTACGATTAGTTACAGTGTTGTTCGAAGGCTATATTAACGAGAATTGCGTGACCAATTGTCGGACGGACGAACGGACGTACGACAAACTGACACTGATTAGTATACACGACCTTGGTCTCGGAAATGGACTGTGTATATATTGTGAATAATGTTTGTCTATGTCTCATTTTTTTTAAGATAAGCCTACATTATACTATACTGCAGTTAGATCCAATGTTAACATAATGCTCTATAGATATATTCATATATAAAGAAAAAATCGACTGTATTTGGTAAATGATATATGTTTAACATCTATATTATCAAAATTAAAATTATATTTAGCGTTCAGCCCGTCACAAATGTGTCGAAAGCATTGCGAGGGGTCCAATCGGTAAATAAAGGCGATTCACAAGTGAGAAATAGATCGCAATATTGAAATCACACTCAATAATGCAGCTGTAATAACAGTGTGTAGTCCAATTAAAAATAATAACACTGCAAGAGCCACGTGCGCGCGACATTAGATGTGAAAGGATGCGTTATTATGCAAGTGTCATGAGATCGGCGTTAGGTAATACAATAAAAAATATCTCAGCCAAAAGAGATACATTTTTATGTGCGAATAATTCCAATTCGCCAGATGGTTAAGAAAACAATACAAATTAAAATTTGCATGTTCCCCTGTATATAATCCCATTAATAGTTTCACTTGTGCTAGAACTCCCTTTCCCTCCAACTCACTTTTTTTCAATGTCGGCATTATTTTTTTCCAGTTTTTGTTTGCTTACCTCTTTATGGTAAGGATGGAATATTTTTTCTATTTCTTTCCTACCAAATTCGTCATTGACGGAGCACGTTTAGCTGTTTGCGGGCCATCCCGCTCTCCGTACGTACGCGGGCTCATTACTGCCAGCGCGTATTCACTTTCTTTGCGCTAACAACCGAGCCATTGTCTCTCGCTCGCAATAAAACACCCATATCTTCGCATCTCACGTTAGGGTACTGCCGGAGCTGTGTGATCGAAGTTAAAAGGAAAAATTTGTACTTTTCAACTTTGCTTTATATATGCTATTAAAGTAATCAATCTAAGATATCATTATGATACTGAGACGCCCCATGTTAATGATACTTTTATATATTTAATTAACAACACCTAAGAGATGAAAGCATGAAGCAATAAAGATTTAATTTAAAAAGCTTTTTCCAGAAATATATACGTGACTTTTTTTGATTCGCTTTTTATTTAATACCTGTATCTGTTGGCGCATTCTAGACTATCCTAACTAAACAGTACTTTGAACAAAAACAGTAACAAAATCTCAAAGCGTAAAAAAATATTTCAATTTGAAATGTCTTCATACATACACGACGGTTTCGGAGGCTTCTACACCAATATCAGTCAACATCTGACCAATGTTTGGTCCAGCTAGGTATAGTCCAGCTGTATTAATCGATTGTCATTATCATAAGTCATTCTCTCTACATTTTCGAACCACGTTTAAACACAGTATTTTCAATTCCGATTCCATGGAGCGTGCGGCTCCCTGCCTACAGCCACGTAACGCTCTAACGTGTGGTTTCCGCGCGTTATCCGCCGATCTGGGTTATCAATATGTCCACGAGATGAATATTATTACAATACGTAACGTATTTTACTGTAACGTTGTGACGGCTGAACGGCGACGTTGCCTCGTTTTTGATGGATATATGAAGTTTATTATTATAATTGATCGGTCTGTTGCCTTAACAGTAAGTCTGGCTGCCGATCCCGAGGTCGTGGATTCGATTCCCGCTCAGGACAAATATGTGATATGCATGAGTATTTGTTCTGTGTCTGGTTGTACAATTATGTTTTTAGATATACATATGTACATATTTAGAAATATCCAAATCGACGTCAATATAAGGTGTATAATGCATATAGTCTCAACTGCACTTATCAACAGAAATAAATAGACAAATAAACATTGCAATATGAATAATATTAATGTCCCGACCGATTCCAATTACGAGGGAGCGCTCGAGAAGAGAAGAAGAGAAGTTAAGAAGAATCGAGAGACGTTCCGAGAGGTGCACCGACCGACGTACGAACACTTCTGTTGCCACACTGGTGACATGCTAAATGCGAATCGAAAATGAATCATTGAAAAATCGAAATTTCATCATGTAACATTTCACGACGTCGCCTCGCGGTTTCGACACGAAACGATCTTAAAGGGTTGGATGCATTGCGTTTATAAAAAGTAAAATTTACTCCTCCAAGGATGCTCATTCGCTCTCATATAGCATTTGAAAAATAACACAATATTCGATTAGATTTTGCTTGCATTAAAATATACTCGTATTAAACGTAATCCTATAAGAACATCATTTGGAAACGAAACTGCTGGAATAGGGCTGGTAGTAATATTAGTTCTGTTGCCTATGAGTTATTATAGGTGTAGTTAGTATGTATTGGTACCCGTGTGAGTAACGATGCACCGATGCACCTTGAGGAGAGAGGACCTTTGGTACACACGTGGACCGGCATCTACACCCTTCATATCGAAATACCAATTGCTCTAATAACACCTCCTTCACCTTAGAAATAGACGTTTACAAGATGCCGAACAACAGCGATTTTACATTACTAGCAATATATTTATAAGTTATTTATTAGCTCAATGAACAAAACATATTAAATTAAAATGCAAATGGAATGGAAAAATAGCTAAGTTAGTGCAATAAATTTTATGTTATTATATAAAAGAATAGTTAAGTTTTAATTACGACGTTCGATTGTTTTCTAACGGTAATTGGTCTCATTACCACGGCTATCGCGTGCTTCTGCTCAGCCAGTACGATAGCGAGCTACTAAACAATCTATGAAGGAGATGATAATAATAATAATAATATCTTGGAATACTCGCGCACGGACATCTGATCCCAGTTTAGGAAAAGATTATCCCAATCTAGGAAAGTACTGTGGTCACCAGACGGCTTATAAATGACATATATAAACACTGTATAAGACTTATCTAGATATTTTAATTTCACCCAGATACAACAAACAAATATGCTCATCACAAGAATGCTCGGTGGGAATAGAACCCGCGACCTTTGGTTTAGCAGTCAGGGTCTCTAACAATACCTATATACCATATGGTATATACAATATACAATTATTACATGTAATTGTCTACCAATCCGCACGCGGCCAGCGTGGTAGACTAGCCTTAATCCCTCTCACTATGAGAGAAGACCTGATACAGCACTGGACCAATAAAAAGGGTGACAAAAAAATTGTGTAAGATATTTTTTTTTACTAGTTATATCGCTGGCGGTGAAACAATTTTTTTAGAACCGTGTTGTGATTATACCATGCCTCATACAATACACGTTTTACTGAAAACATAACACGATGCTACTTATTTTATGGCATCGTTAATGCCTTTTTTAGTCCTTGTTCATTATCGACTTATACAAGTGTGTTACAAGATAATTAAGTAGCATGAATATAACAAATAATATATTATATTACGTATTTTTAGTAAAATACGGAAGTTTTCTTGTTAATATGTAAATATAATTTCTCGTTTTCCAATCCCTGTCTTCAGCTTTAGATATCTTATATACACGAATTAACATTAAATTAATTTAACTCATGATCAATATCAATATAGTAAAAAATATAAGCCTTATTTGCTGTCTGCTGTCCTCTAAAACCTTCGGAACTCATGCGGGCGGGTAACGAGTGCTTGTAACGTAGTTTGCATGTTTAACGGACATAATATTCGGACATTTTGGAACACATATTGATCGATGGTTGATTAACTAGACCATAAATAAATTGCAATTTGATTGGCGGAGGCGCGCGACTTACAGTGCTCGCATGAAAGACTTTCTGCGCCAGTAGCTAACCTGGTCATTAATTGCATTATCGTAATGTAAGAAAATACTTCACAAATTACGCTTATATTTATTTAAAACATTCATCGGCGTCTTTTTCACCCGCCTTTACTTTGCAGGAAATTATAAACAGTTTTAGACATAATTCGAAGGTCTAAATTATGATTATCAGAGCTGAAGTGACAAATAAAATATAATAAATTTTTAAATACGTAAATGAATAGCATTGCGCTATCTTTTGTAATAATATATACTTAACAAATATTCTGTAGCCCTGTAGCCAAATTACACCATCCTTAGACTTAGGGCCACATTTGGTCTTACGTTACGATTTAGAGATACCAGCTATGAACTATTAATTTTTTTAACAGTCATGAGCGGTCCAGACCTCATCGGCTTGAAACCGGCTCAATTGTACTAATGGGTGATCGCCAAGTCGGAATATACCCTTCTCCTTATGTTGACATAATGATGTCCATGATTTATAGCATTTACTGACGGAAGTTTCAAACCCTTTCAGCGTTTACGGCGAGTCAGCCCGATAAATAGCGCTAACTAAGTGCGATTGAGGTGTGCGTTATGACATGAGGTATGTCATTACGTATGGATCCTCAAACGGCTCAAAGTTCAAGATAACATCTTTA
This sequence comes from Agara belti belti, assembly GCA_018245935.1. NCBI lineage: Eukaryota > Metazoa > Arthropoda > Insecta > Lepidoptera > Hesperiidae > Agara > Agara belti. Next base: position 594 of record DWEM01001286.1, on the reverse strand, counting down.
GTTTAGAAAGGGCTTAATAAGCCTCGTCTGGTCTCTATAAGATTGTGATGATGTTTTTTAGAGTAAACAGCTTTATCTCTCAACGCAGGATTGTGTACCAAATCAACTATAACCGCACATACTTTGAAACCAGTACATATATATACATAGATCTGTAGAATAGCTATATCTGGGAACAGGGGCCTTTGTTTGAGACAAGGCTCCAACAAAGGGTTATAAAGATAATATAATATGTCAAGACTTTGTTCGCGCCATGTTTACTGAAGCGATCATCCACTTGCTGCTTCCCTAGAGAGCAAAGATTACTTACTCATTACAAAGTTTGTTATAGAATCACGCCACGTTCTTACCGGGGTAGGCAGAAGGCATCGAGTGCCAAATATCTCTATCCTTACAAACCTGACGTACTTCTTTTAAATTAATCACTTTTTTCATCCGCGTCGGTTATGCACTCTCACCGTGGACCGTAACGAATTTCGTATCATTGTACATATGTTATTTTGGATTCATATCACAATAAAAAATGGCCTATGTTAATACCGATGCAAATTTTTATTACTTCAGATGTAAGATGTAACTACTTACATTTCAATA
>DWEM01001285.1:0-14817 GCA_018245935.1 Agara belti belti | reverse complement strand
AATTCATACTAACAGTCCCATCCCCACAGCCCTATTAGAGGTCCGTCGCAGATGTCCATGGGCGGCAGCGGCCACTCTTGACTGCTGCCAGCTCGTTCACTACTCTTATAACATTTAAAAAAAAAAATTATTACACATATATATATATACGATATAACAGTTATATATGTAGATATTTTAGTACACCCTGAAGTAGAACAAATAAATATGTAACACAAACGTTTATCCTAGGTGGGAATCGAATCTATGACTTCCGGTGTTGCAGGCAAGGTCTCTGACCACTCGACCACGAGGCCAATCAAATACATAGTACTCAAAATGTCTAAGTCTGATAATTAAACATCATAAACGTCAGATGTGTTGAATTTTAGTGAAAGTAGCGTCGATGCAGGATTATTTTCAAACCCTTCTCCAGACGCGGGAGCGTTACGGCGTTTGTAAGTAATAAGCCGTAAATCCGCACGTAACGCTACACGTAATGTACTGGCATAATTGTAATGCGTCGATTGACATTGTGTGTAAGCGTTCACTAATTTCCGCTAAGCCGACGTCGTTGTAAATACACCCAAACGGTATGCATATAAACAGAACCCAGGATTATTCCAACAGTTTCGGTAAATCGTAGCAATACTCGTATATCGGCGTGTGCATAAATAACCCGCAAATCCGCAAGTCGACATAACGAACGCCGCGTAATGTATTGCCCGCGTGTATGATGAATGAGTTCTATTTCATACACAATATTCTACTATTAACGGTGTTAAAATTAGTTACTAGTAAATTTTCACATAGAGTTGAATTAAGTCCGTAAAATTTTTGACAATTTAAAGATTTAGTTAAAGCAAGATCGGCGCGTTTATGCCATTAATATTTTTACAGCATTGCGCGATGTTGGCTCGAGCGATACTCGTAAATAAGTCGCAAATCCGCGTCGAAGTAATGACCGCCGCTTTATATATAGCTTTCAGGACTCATATTTCACACGCATTTGTGCTAAAAGTTGCCATTAGATAATCGTCGCATTTGGGTAAAGTACGAGGGAAGAATGAATACGAAAAGAAATAAAAAATATAACCGCTAATTTTATGCAAGTAACAGTTTGTCATGTGTATGACACAAATAGTTGACACAAAAAGCAGTAATTGTCGCCAGAATGGGAACGTACGTCCCGGGAATAACAAAACCGTGAGGTGAATTGAAATAGTACAAATACGAGTATATTGCATTGAAATAATGAACATTTTAATCACAATTTTACTATAATTACTGGCAAATGTGAATTTATTGTTTGTAGTTAAAATTAACAGCAATTACAGTATACGGGAATAACTCATAATTATTTCAAAAATAATCAATTATAGCGACTCATTACACATGTTAAATTACAATCGATAAAGTAGTGAGTTTGTTTTCTCCAAATTCTCGCCGTACACGCGAGCCCAGCGGCGCACGAGCAGTCCACGGTCCTCGCAGACTTACCTACGCGTCACCCGGGGGGTTCTCACGAGGTCGTCTAACCCGTACCGCTGAACACCCCGCTATTTAAAATAGGGTTACAAAACCTCGTGCGTATGATATAATCGATTGAATTATTCTGTCTGTCTGTGATGTTACTACTCGTCGCAACTCATTAGTAAATGGTGTAGACCATGAATTAAACATGAGATTGTCCCCTCGCAAAACCGCTATAAAACCGCACATCCACCGGTCATAGAGAACGCTGGATTAGCTTTGATACATATGACGTAGAATAAAACTATATGGCGCTGTAAATGTATATAAAAATGGGATGCCGCGAACTGATTTTGTTATTACTATTATGTAATACAGTATTATGAAAACACATAATATTAGCACCTTCAAACAAATAAAATACTGTACTGAAATAAGTCAATTTTATTTATCACATAATAGGTATACATGTTAATAACTAAAAATAAAAATTGTAGATTTTGACGCCTTTTAGGGTGAAGCAGTATTGATGTACTATCGCCATCTATCGACTGATACCTTTTCTAAGATATCTTGGTACTCTTTCATCCTATCGAGATGATTAATAAGAACTATTAATAAAAAACATAATTTGCTTTTACAATATCTAGTAAGATTCTACATAGTAGTAGATGGTGTTAGATGAGGTGACTCTCGGTTTGGCTTATCGTGTGAAACTCTCTCCCTCTCTCTCTCTCCTATCTAGAGCGGACCTCCTGCCTATTCCAGCCTCCAGTTGACCAGTCGAACTCAATGTGACCGTCACTTCGACGATTTCCCATTGTGTGAAATTGAATGAAAACTACAAAAATCACACTATTTTATTTGAATAACTCTCGCGAGAGCCTCAGTAATAAAACGAACAATCTTAAAACTGTTCATTCGAACGCGAAAACGATTTTGAACGGTTCCGAATGATTGGATTCGAAACCTTCGTGTGGATTTAAATTTAAGTCGATGATTTTTCTATGAAAAACAAGGAATAGATTTGTAATGCATTTGAAAGGAAATAATACAATAGGTTTTGAAGTTAACTCCATTGAAAGTCTTGTATTTAATTGCAATTATTAATAATTTTACATTATACGACTTTATTAAAATCTGGTATAATAACGGATTTTTAATTGTTGACTGAATCAAAGCTGACTGTAAAAAATATTAAATTTAAAGGGTCTCCGCACCCCATAACGACAACACAAAACATTTATTTTTCTAAGAGTACTTCACGCTGTGCTTTGCTCAAGTAATATTTATAGCATAAAAAAGCCAGCGGCAACACAAAGCAATTACCCTAAAAGGAGCATTCCGTCTTTTTTAATCCAGTGTGCTGCTGATAAATGTGTTTAAAGTGCTTTAAATCGATCGTGTGCCGTGTTCATCGGAACGCGAAAACGATTCTCAACTCTACAGTATTCATTCTTCTCCACGTAACCGCGCCGCGGACCACTTCGACTTTGCAAAATAAATAAATCGCTTCATTCCACTAATGTGCAACGCTTTGAACAACTAATTGAATTCCGATTTCCAAGAATATTTGCTTTTCACAAAATGCCCTCGCACGATTTATTGCTTCAAGGGTTATTTTAAATTTTAGCATATTACTCCCGTCCTCCCCGCTATGTGCATCGTACTTTTATTGATTGCGCGTTCAGGATCTATAATCCACTACTTACTCTCTTCTTCTGTACGGACTTTACTTTTATTTTATACGTCGTTTGAGTCCTGCGCTCTTTCAGATTAAAAGGAGATCTGTTCAACTTTTAATTCATTGCTTGCGGGCTTATTGGTTATATACCAATGTGTCTGAAAAGTTCTATAACGCTGAAAATTATTGCTAGTTTAGCTACTTAAGTTCGAACATGACAGCCTTAACAGTGATAATTAACAAGAATGGATGATAAATCCAGACAGGTATCAGATTCATGAAACTGAATTCGCTTTCAATAGCAAACATATTTATAATCGTTCGAGTGAAACATTTTTGGGTGAAATAACCTCCTGTCATTTTGATAGTTCGCGGTATCGGTGCGCCCCTGGCCGGTCACTCTTCTGGCTCCGAGGGCACACAGTGCCGTTCTTCTCAAATAACGTGTATCGGCGCTTTATCGTCCATTCCGTTGAATAATGTATCGTAGTCCATTTTTACTGGATTTAATGCGCTTAACGATTTATGTTTGTTTATTTCCATTGCAACCATAAAGCGCGTTCAAGAAGCGTGAACGAGTTATGGGTTATCTGAACAGAATTTGTCTTTACTGGATACCACAGTACTACTTGTGAGTAATATATAAATTTATATAGAGAAAGAACTCGATGATAATATTTTTTAGTGCCTACATCGAGAGAGGTGTGCAGTGAATACGCGTCGTGAATGTGTGACCGGTTTCAGTGACGTTGTGATGTTTAATTCAAGCTCGATGTCGCCAGTTACGGACGCAGTGCCGAGCTGAGTGATTGCAGTGAACAGAACGTACGCTACACGTAATACAGCGCTTTAATAAATATGCATGGACTCGGCTGCGACACATTTCACGTCCCACTGCTGCCTCCGAATGTTTTTGAGCCGTTCCGACCCGAAAGCAATTTAATGGAGGAACAGGAATTATCTATCGTAAGCGGCTTCAAAATTCAAAACTAACTAAGGTGTTCAAATATGTTCCGCCTCTAGACAATTTTTAACTTCTCGAACGACAGCCCCGATATTTGAACGACGTTCAACCGCGCGTTAAAACAAAGTGCATAGAAATGCTATCGAATCACTATTTGGTTCCATGTTAGCAATAATTTATAGCCGATGCAATCACTTAGCCCCCGCTGCTCGATTCCGAATTAAACATAGTGCGCCCGCTGTAAACCTGTCGTAAAGCTCGACGTATGTGCCACTATCGTGACCCCTCTATAGATTTCGTTAATAATGTTGCTAATGCGTTTCAATTTCCTACATTTCGTCTTGCCATTATTAAGAAAGGTGCCCACGGTAGTTTGAAGTGCCTTGTTTAGTTGCAATTACCGACTATGCCCAGAAGTGGACTTATGTCGGCTAATGATAAAGATAGTTATCGACGTTACGCTGTTTCTGGTATAGAAACAAATGAAATAAACATGTCATTTTTAAGGTAAATACCCAACGAATGTAAGAAATGTCACCAGTACGATACCCCTGTGCCAAACTTCTTGTGACGATAAAAAACTATACGGTATGCAAATTTAGACGCTGTTTAAGTGACTATTATCTTACATTAAAACAGCTAAAAGGGTAAAGTTAGCGAAATATGCTTGGAAATATATTCAGGGTCATATAAAGGCCATATAATATTTGTCGGAGGCATTAATGAAAGATTTAGCGATATCTAGCAGGTGTCTGGCTTTTCTTCGTTAACTACTAATTGCCTTTTATCGTAAACTTTCTTAGTAAAGGCACAACAAGTCGGCAACTAGTACACTATTACGGCCTCCGGCGAACTATTAATAATGATTAGTTCACAATAACTCCACGCCATTGACTGTTATTGTGGGAACATCAATATTTGCGAAGCTAACTTACGTAGTTATCCGAGTTAACTTTCCTTATCTCACTCGTAACTGTTGGACTACAGTTTATTGACGTATTAGTAATGTTGCTCTGACTTCGATCGGGGCGCCAGTGAGGTACCATATGGTTCGTGATACTGAATAATGTGGAATATGGGCAAATGCAATTTCTCGATGTCATTTTGCGCGTCTGTCAGTCACGACACGAAAACAATTTTGTTATCCGCTCTCAATACAGCAACCTGGGAATAAATTCGGAAAGTAGCGACAAAATCTTTACAATCCGTTCTTTCCGTCGCCGGCTGACAAATAGAGCAATTTGCTATCCGAGTCCATTATGGCTGCACCTGCTCTCGGCGTAGTGCAACGACAATTTTGTAATAGCGTCCGCTTCGTAATGCATTTAAAGTCCACGCGGCCTGTTTTGTGGCGTTTCCTTCGAGCGTTTGACGAACATATTTTCTAAAATGCCTCCCTATTTATTACTACTATTTCAGTGTGGATAACAAGGTGGCTTGTTGAAAGCTTGTTGTGTAGTAAGTGAATAGTATTTTTGACATGTTTCGAAGAGCCTGTACAACGAGTTCTTTTGTATGTGGTTGTACTCCAGATGACTGTTTAAAATTTCTCTATATCAGGCTGGCTCTTTAAAATAAAATATATAGGTATAACTGTGGTAGGCTAAATCTTAAACCTATTTTCAAGATAAGCTCGTGCGGTGCAGTGACGGTGAAGGATTTTTTGTAGTTATGATATTTTTTGTAGTCATGTGTAAAAAATGTGTTATGAAGCATTTTTGTTAGAATATGCGTCATTTATATTTGCTACCTATAGGTATAATAGCATTTTAAACTTTAGCCATTTTGTGCACCGAGTACTGTCTCTTGATAGTCGAAGAAGTTTGTTACAAAATGTATACTCGAGTATTATGTCGCTCCGAATTTCAAAGTTGTAAAAAAATATTTGTTTTTTTAGGATCTCCAAAAAAATATGCTGCTCGCATGCTAATATAAGTTATGATTTGTACCATGTGCTTCCTCAATTACAGGAGAACACAGCATGCAAAACTATATCAAACAGAACATAACCTAATACGAGTATATCGTGCCCCAGAAACGGGGTATCCTTGAATATTTTCAATATGGGATCCTGAGACAGCGCGGGTCCTGCGGGACGGGACCAAATAGAGGCATTTTCTCGAAAAATAGTACGTGTCAATCTTTTACTTACTCACGTTATATATGAAGTGATATCCTTAACTTTAAATGAATAGATCAAATAGATTTTTTATTCAAACGATAGTTTCCTACCCGATCGAAGATATTTTTAGTTTCAAAGCTTTGTGGGATACATTCCAAAACAAATTAATTAACAGACATTACGTGTTAATTTCAATGATACTTACATTCAGAAAATCAATTTTAATTAATCTGTGAATTTATCTTGAATTTTAAGGGAATTCGCATATACTCTACAAAATTGTTATTATCCAAATTTATCTGTTAATTCAAAGAATGATTGTAATCGTTCAGGAATTGCATAAATTTATTTTGAGGTTGATATAGATCGGTCGGGCACAGCGGTAGGGTGTATTCGGATGACTTCGGCGCTCTCCGGCTGGAACGGAGCGATCAAATTTTCCACTCGATTCCACGCAGTTGTCGATCGTTCGACCATAAAACTGCATTGATCAACATGTTCGTTCGCTTCTAATAATTCCTTTTTCAAATAAACGGTAGCACTGCCGTTCGAAAGGCTTTAAATGGGTTATACGATGTTAATGCCGATTTAATACGACTCAGTGATTAAATCGAGCTTGGTAAAATCTGATAAATTACTGGCATAAATATCGTTGTGGTAGATACCCTAATTTCAAATGCAATATACGAGTAGTCATAATGAGGGCGACTTCTTATTATATCGTAAGCCTATCTCGCTTTCAGTCTTGATCGAGGTGACGCTTGTAAGGGAAATGGATTGGATAAGGGAGTTTTCTTATCAAAACAAATACACCTGAGGTAACTATCTATAATTAGTTGCGAGGCGGCAGATATTTGTCGATAAGTATTTAAGATGGCAAACGTTGTGTTCTCTTTCGCCCTACTTTACTAAGGAGAAGTGACCTGTTAGCATATAGTTACTATAAACATTTTGAAACCAAATATTCATACTGACTCGTATGTAAAAATCAACACGTAATTTATGGACCTGAAAATTGAACAAGGTCCTAGAATAATAGGTATTCACATTACGCATTCAGAACGGATTGACCGCGTCAGGGCTCAAGTGGGGCCCGCGAGCAACAGGTCCGTAGGCATTTTAATATAAAAAGAGCCAATTTGACATAGACACTGGTTGTAATTCTAATGCTGGTTGGCGGAAAGTTGCCAACATCGTTTATTATGAGTATATCATCTTCTCCTTTACATCTTAGCTACACTTGCCAATGCGATGAAAATTGCACTCGGCTTGGAAAACTACACTTAATGCCTTTTTCGTTGGATATTCCATACGATCATAGCGCTACAAGACTCAACAAGAGGCCGAGGGCACATTTTGCACACACAAATACAGTAACGAAAACAGTTTACAAATACCCGGTTTCCAGGCTACCTGCAGATAATCCTCATCGACATGTGAATAGAAAACCTTTTACATTAGAATTCCTATTTATTCGTTTTGTGAATACATTAGCGATATCAAAGTATCACGAAACTAGGAGATAAAGGAGCAAATGTTTTAGCATTAAGGATGATCCGGGTGTGTGATCAATCTTCCGCACGTCCGCCGTCCGCTCTGCACCGCCCCGCACCGCCCCGCACCGCGCTCGCCGTGCTTACGCGTGGTGGAAGATCTCCCGAGACCTAATCATTCATTTAAGATTTGCCGCTGAAACACATCGAATTTTTAGTATCAATAAATTATTACCTTGAGCTGATATACGAAGATGATCTACTATATACAAAGGCACATATTAAACGTGTCGTAGTCTTGTAATGTGTGAGAATAATATTTAACAACTTGATGTCAAGTATTTCGTTACGTATACAATTCCGCTATGTCAAATCTTTTGCTGGCCTTATTAAGTGTGAGCACAATGAAATTCGATTTATTGATAAGAAAATATCATTGTCAAGGTTTTTTCCTATCATTATTTATAAATGTTTTGATTCAATATGTCGAATATATTTTTAATCTTTTACTCTTAATAAAACATTATTAAGCACTATTTATTTTTTGAAGATCGAGACTAAGTATTCATTATACGTATAAAACATAGCATACGTGTAATTGTAATTCATGAAAATTCTTGCAGATAATGCTGACATAATCTCTTGTTCAAATGTTGACACAGTTGAATATGAGAACCAAACGCGTTATTTTGTATATGTTTATACCGTGTAAAGCAAACGTAAAAAGCAAAACGTATTCGTATTTTGTGAATGTGGACAAAAGAAATCGAGGCTAAACATATTCCGGCATAAAACACCGCGTCACAGTACGTGAGCTATAAATTAATACGCGCGTTCGGCGCGCGGCGTATTTTGCGAGCTGAGGCTTTGAATGGCGTGTTGTGGAAACGAAACGATAGTGAACGATCGATTCGAAACTTAACAACGCTGCCTAAACTATACGAGTTAAATTATCCAAGAAACAAACACTATACTTTATGCTAAGCTTTTCATATCAAGGTCTTATTGAGCTACGTAACCTCAAACTGTAGGAGTTCGGTAATTCTGATATTTGTGTCAAAACAATTTCATAGACAATATTTTAATAAAATCAAAGTAAAACACCACTATGGCCGTTGGAGTGAAAGGGTCTGCAATAGGCGATCGAAGGCAATAGAGGAGAAGGAGGAGAGAAAAGAAGTGAGGAAACCTTACCTTAGAGTTTTTCATGTTCTTTGAGGTGTGTGAAGCCTGGCAATCCGTACTTAATCAGCATAGTAGACTATGGCCTTAAATATTTTTAATATCATAGGTCCCGCATCCGGCAGCGGAATAATATGAGATAGGGTTGAAGGAAATGTTTTGGCGTATTGTTACAAGAATACATTCTGTTTTCGCCGGAGCGGTGTTTGTACAAGCCCTACCGGAAGCCGCGTCGCTGCGTGCCACACGCCACTCGTGTTGGACAGTGGTGCGACGTGTTCGCTCGTGCCAACGTGTTATCGTCCCGCTCCCGCCGCTGATTGTTATTGTATTGTTAAAGACTTACGGAATTAGGGAACCTTATTATGATAATAACGAGGACAGTGGGAACATGCTCAAACACTGCTCTCTGAATTCAAATTAGGCAATTAAATACCTGTGTTATAGTAGCGGGTCAGCTGAGAAAACATACATATATCAATGAACTAATTATGAATGCATAAATGAATGTACATTAATAATACATACATATTAATGGTTACATTTCAAATCCGATTAATGTATAAATTGAATTACTGTCAACCTAGCTTTTTTGTAATAATTATTCCTAGAGACTTTTCACATTCATCCGGTGATTTTATTTAAGACTGTACTCCCTTTTAGCAGTGTTCATACTTAACTCTGTAACGAAAATGTATTCTTATGAAGTTACGGTCTACAAAGTATAATCAATATTTTTCGAAAAGTACAAAGAGAAATTTCAAAGCAAAGACAACTAAGCATTCAACAGTCAAACGTGCTTCATCTTAGACTGCATCATCGCTGTTCTTAGAAAGACCTTATAATACGGAGCCCATTGCATGAGCGATCGTCGATCCAATGATCTGTTCGGTAACGTCGCTACGCAATGCGCTGACCGGTAAATCTCCAGCGCCGATCCTTCAATCTCATGCGACGCCATTCCGTCCTCAAATTTCCCAAATCTATGGCAACACTACGACACAAATTGCGATCCCGCTACATTCTTTCTCCCTTAATAGGCGCGCGATTGGGCGGTTCGCTTCGCAATAATGCACCTTATTGCTACACGGTCAGGAGAGCGTTGCGTGTGCGAACAGTTTGGCGTTCATCGCTCCGTTATAAATCTGAGCGGAGCCCCCATATGTTCAGTGATAACCCACGTAACTCTTCCCCGGACGAATCACTCGGTTCTCGCTTCAGGTACCTAAAAGTGCGGCCGACCGACTTGTTTATGAGATTTATTTACGATTACTTGCCTGTACAACTTACTAGTCGATCGGCATGGATTTGTCTGTTTTTATGAAAATGGATTAAAATTCAGTATCACAACAATCTTCTACGCATTACTTTAGCTAGTGTACGTTATAGACTAAGGAGCATAAACAGCAAGTGTACCCGTATTTCGTCAGAAACAGAAAGTGTACCGAAGTCTGACATTAAGGTGACAAGTAGCACCTCCGACGTAAAATAGGCATTGCTTCTCAAATATCTCACAGAGGGGTGTGAAGCTTATCTAAATAATAATTATGGTGTAACTAACGGTCAGATCGAATTCAAACTTATATATGTCCCACAATAATGATGTGGTGTTTGTTTTATTATATTCATTCATGTATGAACGATGGATATGCAATTGGCAGAGCGAGTGGCATGACGCCAGGCCGTTGTAAAGTAAGCGATAAATTGCAGCGCAGGTGCGGCGCCCTGCTTCTGGATTAAGAGGCAATTGCTGCAGGCTCGGTGTAAAGCGGTCAGAGGTTTATGAAACGTGGTGCATCTAAGCTTGCGAGGTCAGCAAGCAACTTTACTTGGCTTCTAACACGATTCCAGCAGATAAATACCGAAAACGCACACAGTTTTTATTACCATTAGAGACCGATTTTAGCAGTGCTGCTGTAGTTAACGCACACACCGTATGGATCTACGTTTGATATGACAAGATAAAAACAGTCAAAACACAACGTGTTTTATATCATCATACAAAATATACAATGCGAATGGATGCAAGTGCCGACCAAAACTGACCTATTTTACTTAAATATTTTATACAGTGGCTGATGTGGGAATCAGAAGTGTTCAAACGGATGAGCATCCATGAATAGACTGCAGTGTGACGCGGAAACTACAATTTACTTGATGTTTAAATGAAATGTCTTACAAAACATCGCTAGCAAAAATTACCTAACGTTTCATTGTCAAATAACATAAAAGAGCGGAAACAATCCTTTGCCTCGTGCTGTTGCCCCAACAATAACAGCGCTGAATCACAAATATATTTTTCTTTCTTTATTTCATTTTAATCCATTTCTTGGCCGTTTGAACATTAATTCATTGCGCTTCCTCTCGGTTACGTCCATTGTCAGTTTTGGAAATTATTTCTTTGGTAATGATATGTTTCTTGTTGTCACTTGGCCCAGTCGCTTCTATTGAAGTCGATGTAGAGGTACAATCCGAAGCTCAATACTTTTGATTTATTATAAAGTAAGGGGGAACAGAAACGGGAAGCGCTAGTGCCGATGACTAATAAGATAGTGGCATTTTCCGGTTGAGATATCATAAATGTGTCGCCGTTTTAAGGAATAAGGCGACCTATACGAGGAAGCGAGTAACTCAATTAAGAGTCTGAATATTATGACTATGCACTATGACTATGCACTATGACTATGCACTATGACTATGCACTAAGACATGCACTAAAATGGAGATTAATGTAAATAAATAAATTATGATGGAAAAATATGTATGAATAGATTGTTTTTATCGGAGCCGTTCAAATCAAATGATTGCAGTCTAAACAGTTTTGATTATCGTTGTTCTAATAATCCGTCGCAGTGATACTCAAACATGGCTACATCCGCGACACCCCCGGAGGTGTAGGGGTGTGTCGGCAGGTGCGCGGACGCACGTGCGCCGCAGCTTGGAACCACAAATATGGATCAACTTCAAATTACGTACGGTTTTAAATTAAATCCCATGACGGTCGTGTATTTGTGGATAACATCGCAAGAAGCGCTTAGTTTCGGTATCATGTATGTCAGTTTTGTAAATACAGCTATAAAAGTGATTATAGAGGATAAGGATTTAATCTATATCTATGTCAGTACATGGTCTCGAATAAATTGAGAAAGGCACCCAACTGAAATTTCTTTCGCGACTATATTTTACGCGTCTCGTTCTTTTCAATTTAAGAATATAACCAACCCATGTGGGCTTAGCTAGTTTAATTTCAAAATTGTTAATATTATACTCATGCTTCGAATGTTCAAATTCCCATTAATTCTAATCAAGTAACCCGATGAAATAATTGCATATTACTATAGATAAATATCTATCAAAACGCTGCCCCCTGAATTATAAAAAAAAAATTATGCGTAAAGAAAAAAAATATGCAAATGAAATAGAATACCTACATCATGTAACAGAAATAAAATCTTTCAATCTCCACGTTGGTTTCTCTTTAAATGTTTCGTTGAACAGACACAGACAAAAAAAATAATTTCAAAATCGGTTCACGCAATCCAAAGCTATGAAATAACAAACCTAAAAAAAAAAAAATTAAAAAAAAAAAACGACGAATTGAGAACCACCTCCGTTTTTTGAAGTCGGTTAAAAATACAGGTTTATTTACATTAGGACGTATGAAAATAAGTTGTATTTTTACGAATAACACGTAGTAAACATTTAGAACGTACAATTACCACAGAACAATAGATGACGCAAATATAGTTTAATATTATCGTGCAACGAAATCAAGTTGTCGCCGTGACCGCAGTTGGTAGCTGTAAACGCTTCATGGCTTGTTGAACAAGTTGAACTCGACTAGATTTACAACTAACTACACAATGGCGTACTGCTCTTAAACAGCATGTCGTCACAATGTCCTCGGGTCACCTAGGTACCTCTGCCTATCGGGATACTGAACAACTTACAGTATAACCATAGCGAGAAAGAGGTTTCTAGTACATATAAAAGGATTAAAGTATTAGAGTAATTTACATTAGCTGGCTAACAATCTCTATGCGAATTACACTAGTTTTAATAACAGTTGCTTTTACGTATATCGAAACCACAACGCCTGTTTTCTGTAGCTCTACAATACACGTACTTTGAACTATTCGCAACTCGTATGGGTAAGTTAAGCAACTACAAGTCGCGTGTATTATTCAATAGTAAAAAGCATGAATGCTCCCCTCGGCGATGTTGAGAGCGTCCACCCTTAAGGCGGGCACAATCGGCCGGAAGCGGAAGGCGCGTTTCGCGAGATGGTGAAATTCGGCCACAGCTGCTCCAGCGGCAGCTGTCTAATAGCTCATTTCCGTTATGTATCTCGGAGGCCGCGGACCGTTTATACGGTTGTTTCGATGGCACGCTTATCAAGTGATAACATTATATGAACTGTGAAATTAAGGTACAGTTATTTACGACTAGGTACCTACACATGTATACTGAAGTGTGAACTGTGTAATGTAAAGTATACACTACCTACTCTTAAGCCTAAATTAGGGTGCATGTACACTCCTTTATATATGAAATGCTTTATATAACTTTTTACTTGACTAATTATATTTATTATAAAACTAGAAACCTCATAGTTCACAGTCGTTCCATTTCGCATACCCCCAATATCACAGTAAAATCTAATATAGTTTTTAGCTATTAGTACAAATAAACACGTTTGCATTGAAAATTATCTTTGTGTTATATTACGTAATATTTATATAGGTACAGCCAAATAAACATTTCACGTTTGTCATTGAAAAAAAATTGTTATACTGCTCTCTTGATCTTGTTTTCTTTATACTTCTGTAACCCCAATATTCTATAGAACTGAATTTCTATCCGAGCGGTGCCACCAACGTTGCTACACTCGTGGAATGGTTCTAAATTTCACACCTTGTTTAGATTATCGAAGCTCAAATTTTCAATTTATACTCATCTTATTCCTGGTGTCCTGGGTCTCCAGATGTTGACGCAGACTGTTCTACGTACATCAACATCAATCGCTCGCATATGTCACATAAATTTTTTACATGTGTACCCTCTCGCGTGCCGCATCCGCGAGCCGCTATTTTTAGATCATTTTAAATAAGTTATGATATAAAAAAAAGTCCTATTATTTTTGGACACGCAAGGGAGAGCGGCTGAAATCTGCCGTCGATTCGTCACCTGGATTACAAAAAATGATCGTTAACGATAATTATGGAATGTTAAAATACTAATTGCGTTTATTCTAAATATCCCATTAGGTGAGCTCGCTATGGATCACGACCCTTCAATCTCTCAACCCTATACAACTATTTCGTAAATATGTATAGTCGTAAAGCTTTGTACAGAATATTTTCTGAAGATGCTCGAAAGTTCAATCTCATTAAATGATAGAAAAGCGCTTTAAATACGTCGTAAACGTTCATTTTTTCATCATAGCAAATTGATTAAAGGCAAAATATTACGAAATACTAACGGAGACAGGAAACTTCAACCAGCACTAATACGACTCCAGTGGTTTTCTGTCACCAGCCATATAATGTCTATGACATTTTCATTTTATTTTGATGCTATAACATAGAGTTATTAATTTCGTAACAGTGTTGTGACGACGAGCGATGCAGCTAAGCGGAAGAAACTAGACAATAAAATTTTATGACGATTTGTTATATACGGCTCAAAGTTACGTAATGTATACTTATAGTCGTATATTGTTTATTATACTTGTAAAAGCTATACAAAAAACAATTTTTAACCTTAATTCAGTTCAGTACATATACAAATTGATGGAATTAGAGAAAAAAATAGTAAAGAAGTACGCAATCAGGTATTTTTAGGTATAACTAGCTTTGCCCGCGGCTCCGCCCGCGTGGAATTCAATGTGTCACAAAGTTTTTCCCGTGTAAATAACGAC
>DWEM01001284.1:0-14825 GCA_018245935.1 Agara belti belti | reverse complement strand
CATTAAACAAATATAACAGAACTCAATATAAACTGAAGTAACTCTTAAAACAACGCATACGTACGAGAGACGAACCCATTAAGTCAGTATTAAAGAAGAGATAATTATTAACAAACAAACAAAACGAACATACCATCGCGCCAGGTGCCTAACGGGGTAGGCAGAAAGCACCGAGTGCCAAATATCTCTGTCCTATAATTATATTATTAACATACATATGTAAACAGATTCAGCCTAAACGATCCTATAACTATTCCGGAATGCGATTCGTGATCATTGCATATGCACAAAGCGTAGACGCTGCTGCAAGTTGGCTGCATGCATTAGTACGACAACCATGCAATGCACATGCAGTTGCGTCTCGTCGCTGCAACGGGCGCACTGCAGTTGCTAACGCCATTACTGTCCATAGCGACGCAATGTCCAATGTCACTCGTTACTACTTCATTGGTAAAGTTGGAAAGTTTCATGTCCACGATATGAAGGTCTAATGTCAAGTCACAATAGCTAACCTATAAACGTTTATGTAGGTAGGTACATTCGAACCAAGTCGGAAGGCTGCATGTATTCCGGTCAAGAATGCCTTCCGGTTGTTTTTTGAGAATGCCACACATTAAACGCCTGTACTATGGTAATAGGACATGTGACAAACCATACATACATGTAGGAATAAAATGGATATTTTTACAAACGAATTCAGAACAAACAAATAAGCTTATCATACAAACGTGTTTTTGGATGGAAGTCGAACCTACGATCTACGTTTTAGCAGTCAGGTTCTCTAACCACTACACCGAGACGCCTATCAATTTCATTTAACAGTCCATATCACATATTAATATTAACAGGATATAGTCCTCATAGAAATTAATTGCATTGTCTATGGGCGGCAGTAACGATTCGCTACTTCTGTGTGCTCAATCGCCTATCTCTGTACGTAATATTAACAATACACATAATCACTACATAGTATAAAACAAAGTCGCTTTCCGCTGTCTGTTCCTATGTATGCTTAGATCTCTAAAACTACGCAACGGATTTTGATGCGGTTTTTTTAAATCGATAGAGTGATTCAAGAGGAAGGTTTTCTATGTATAATAACATCCATTATATAGTTGAGAAATACTGTTATTTTTGAGGTTTCTAATGTGACGTCGTAAATAATTAGATTTTTTGCGGCGGGGGCGGGACGGAGTCCATAAGCAAAAGCTAGTTACACTACAAATTGGAATTCACACTTACAGAGTCAATCGTCACACGCGTTATAGTCCGATGCGCATACAGAGACACAATGTTGCAGCCGCCGCGAGTGCATTGCACGGCGCTGCATAATTCGGACAGTTAAAGCGGATTAGCGATCTGAATGACAAGAGGTTTTCTATAGCAGTATTGTAAATTCAAACTGCACGTTTACGCATTTCGTACGTCGGAGAGAGTTTAGGCCGCGTGTGCACTAGGCGGTCGGACTCGTGACTTGGTAACTGTTGTGTATGACTTATGCCGTTGCAAATGAATTCTTGACGTGAATATATATTAATAATAATAATATAATCTCGGGATATACCGGCCCGACCATTTGATTCCTAATCAGGCAGAACTTGTTATATGATGACCAGACATATGAAAAGCATACTTATATAGATATTTTTATTACACCCAGACACAGAACAAACAAGTGTTCAAACAGATGCTTGTCAAATGTAAATTTACCACCGGTTTCGTGCTATGACAACTTTCGAGAGAGAATTGCGTCTGCGTCATATTGAATTTTCATTAACATTTAAGCGCAAATTCTGAATATAGCCATTTAAAAAAATAAACCAGAGACAGCGCACCTGTACAATAAATATCTACATGCAGACGACAAAATATACAATTTATCGCCCAGTGTGTGCGTGCCTTATTTTCTTCGGTTCAGTGTACACTTTTACTTATCTTATATAAGAATGGCTTTCCTCGTTTGCATTGGGATAATGTAAATATATAAACTAAAATATTGTCCAAACACGTGAAACTTTCTACATTTACGTAAGGGACGATAAATAATTGCGTATCGTGTTATATCAGTTTATTTAGAAGTTACGCGCGTGCGATTATACGAACAGTGTTAAGTTTGGTCCGTTAGAAAAGTTAACTGCACCATACTTCAAAGGTACGTTAAAGCAGGCCTCGGAGATAGTAATCGGGGATGTAAAAAAAAATCTGCTTTTATTCTCTCTGCAAGAATCTCTCGGTAACATGATGCATGTGCGAAATTGATACACGATAAGAATTAAATACAATCAAAAAGTATACTTCAAAATAGAAAAGAAAGGAAAGAAAATAAAAATATCTTTTTATCTGTCAATTTGACGTAACGTAAAAGTCCTGCGTGATTTCTTTTTTTTTAAATAACTGACGACTATTCCACACACGGCTTTCGCGATTACAAATTAGCCAATCAAACGCTTGTGTTAACGGTAAACGGACAGCTGACAAACATACATATATGCACACGATATGACACTTATACAGATATCTTTATTACACCCAGGCAGAGAACGAACAAATGCGCTCATCGCACAAATGTTTGTCCTCGGTGGAAATCGAACCTGCGTCCTCCGGTTTCGCTGTCACGGTCTGTAACCACTCGACCACTAGGCCGGTCAAAGTATAACGAGCATATATAAGGACGTATTTGTACGCCGTAAAAGGCATAATATGGCTTGGACTGATAATCTTGTAACATCTTTATATGTACCCATATTTGTGCAAATAAACGTCTTTTTCTTTGTCTAAAAGTAACTAACCTAATATGACATTCTATTTTTAGAACGTCGCTCCAGGCGAATTTGCAACAGCGCAGTTCAAGCTGACACCACCGTGGGCCGGCCGACACCAGATATCAGCTAAATTCACATCTAAGGAGATTCGTGACATAGACGGTTTCCTCTCCCTGATGGTGAGCACACCCGAGACCAATGGCTACTCGTCCAACGACACGGTGGAGACTCGTCAAATATAAACGAACCTGTAACAGATTCGTTCGAATATGTATTCTTTTATGTAACGACTAACGCCGTACGTGGCCAGTACCTAATCTGGTATTGCGATTGTGTGAACATTCTACATACCTATGTAGCTCTAAATTCTTTGTGCTGAAAGAATGTACGAGCATGAAGTATCTCACATGTGTCTTTTGTTTACTTACTTTTTCTGATAATACAAACTTACATTTAATAAAAACTTAGCATAAAAAGGCATCTACTACACTCATTTTCTATGTATATTTATTACTTCCTTGAAATTGTTTAACATATAATTACAATCTGAGCAGTTTTTATAATAATTTAGTAACAAACATATCACGTTAAATATTAAGCACGAGATGCTTCATTGCAATAGGATTTTAATTTAATTCGCTTCTTTCCGCGTATTCAACATTAAATGCATTAATTTTGTGAAAGTGTAAAAGTGTGTCGGTGTAAAAATATTGGTGCGTTAATGGAAAATCTACCGACAATCTTATTAGCTATACTAAGTCATAATTTATTTTATTAAACAATGATATTTTAATGTTACACTATATAGAATTAATTATGAATGTTATTATGTTATTTCTTAATATAGATATATACTTATATAAAACTTTTAAACGTATACGACCTCGTTTGCGCTTCACCGTCAAATATGAAGATTATTTAATGATGAAAGAATACAGTTAATAGTTAACGTTTTTTGATAATAATTTTCACTTGTGCTTGAAAATGAATGTGCTATTAGTGTTATGTGGACTCTCATATCGTCAAATACACAGTTAAACATTAGAAATGTTTTATTTAATAGTTCTGTTATTTAAACATTTCTCTATAATTTTAACTGAAAATATTTGATTATTCTGTCGGTTACTTATTACATTAGTTACAAATACGTATGTACAACTTATTAATTGTCTTAATTGGATAAAACATATTATAAATACTCTTAAATTATTAGGTGCTCGACAATAAATACTTAATGTTTCACTAAATGTTAAATAGTTGTTTTATTTATTTACCTAAATCTATTTAATTGATGGATTATTTTACGATTAAATGTTTTTATTTTGTCTGTTTGACTTTCTGGACTAATGACAAAGTACTGATTTGATTTTAATGGGATTTTTACAGGCAGGATCTTTCAAAGAGTTATTTTAGTCAGGATTGAAGTGGAAAGGAATCAACTACGTTTATAGTAATCTCGTAAAGACAATACAATTATGTCAATATTGTACTTTAATGATTCCTCAAATACCTTGTGATTTACATTATCCATGAAAAGTAAATGTTAAAATACCACCAAAGGAAATATTCAAAACTAAATATTTCAGCTGACGTTTCAAAGTAATTAGATCATTCTTAAACGTAGATCACCTTGCATTTATCTTATCTCAAACAAGATCTGGTACTTCGGGAATGTCCACGAAATCCGGTGACGGCTGTTTTACATTTAATCTTAATCTCGGATCTATGTATGTCGGTGTTGAGTTTTGTTCAGACATCTTTGTGAAGTCCAACACGTCATTTGACGAGCCTATTTCTAAATATTCTCTTTTAGTTTGTTCTAGAGTGATATTGTTATCTAGAGGATATGCATCCAATTTGCTCCTTTTATCTCCTAATACTGCAGCTGTATTAGCGTTTTTATCATTAAAGTTTAATTTCGGCATTGAAATGACCAAATGACCAGTTATTTGAGATCTATGAGCAGTCGAGTTGGAAATGTCCACTTCCTCCGATAGATGGAGTTGAAATATTTTTCCTTTGAGCATAACCCTAACATAATTTGATTGAACATCAATATCTAATAAAGTCGTTTCTAAATATTTGTACACGGTTAAATCTAAGACGTACTTATCAGGTGTGTCGCTAAGCTTGAAATCAATTTTTGCTTGATTTATATTGCACGGTTTTCCATCTGAAGTAAAGAATTTATAAACACGTTTTTCTTCTTTTTTTTCAGGAGCTGCAAGGCTTTTCAACTTCAGCTGTCGCATCCGTTCTATTTCGTATCGTACTTCTGGGGCATGTTCACATTTTTCAGCCCAAAATTTCTTATTCCGTTCATCAGGTTCCATGTCTTTGTACTCGTTTTCCCACTTTTCTTGTATATTTCGCTCTAATCGGGACTTTTGTGATTTGCGTTGTTGTACATAATTTTCTTGTTCGAATAAAATGTCCGATTTGATCACTGGTAGATTTTGTAAGGCTCTAATTCTATCTGATCTTTCGATTTCTTTGCCATCTAAGGATGACAATTGCGGAAGCGTTCCTATAACAAAATCTCTGTAATTAACATAATCGGTACACGGATTTCCTGTGAGGTACAAGTTCTCTAAATTGTAGTTATTGCTCAATGTTTCTACGCTTATTATTTGCCCAATGAAGTTCAATGTAAGATCCAATTTTTGCAGTGACTCGCAGCGATCGAGGTTTTCTATGATTTCAATATTATTAAGGGCCAAGTTTAGGTATGTGAGATGTTTTAATTTGTTTAAATTTTCAATTATTGCGATCAGATTGCTTTGCATAAGTAATATCTTGAGATTTGGACACCAATCTTGGATGTACTCAATTTTTTCTATGTTCTCCTGATGGAGCGCTATTTCCTCTAAGGGCGCTAGTAGCCGATCGTGATGTTCGGCCTTTTTACGCACCATGTCCACGGTTATTTTCACCATTTTTATTTTTACACAACAAAAATTATGTTAGTAAGCACCCACATAAGAAACAGGAAATAAAATTTATTTATATAGCAACAGTTGCTAGGTAACGATTTTCGTTTTAAAGATTTGTCAATAATTTGAAATTTCTGTGCTTATCTCTGGCAAATTTATTTTTACCTCCTGATTTTATATTTCAAGGAGATTGCTAAATATTGCCTTAATATTATTTACATTTAATATAAATATATTGGTCCCTGCAATTATAACTCAAATGTACAATTTAGCAAATGAAGTATTAAACGTACCTTGCCTAGCAGTGCACCGAAGTTAGAAGGTAGTAGTAGGGTATAAACTTAAACTTCAGGTTTCACATTTGTGCACTGAAGCTTGGACGAGATAAGAAAAAAATAACATCATGTTATGTGATATCCTCGATAGAAAGATCAGAATGACTTATGTTAAAATACATTTTATTTACATATATATGTATGTACCTACATAGGTACAACATTTCGACTGGTCTTTTCAATGACTGATGTTCAAGTAGGTAGCTAGTGTGGTGTTTACTCGTTTCGTGTTCAAGTAGAGATATTATAATATAGATATTACAAAAAGCGACAATAGAATCGGTAAGATTCCGAGAGTTTATCTTACAATCTCGGAGGTCTGTAATCCGTCATTTCACATTCCAGTAGTGGTACCCAACCGCTCAACTCAAGCGTACTAAATTAATATCGCCGTGATGTAGAGGGTATTAAAATATTTTAAACGACGCCATTTATAATATGACGTTCAGACATCAGGTCGCAAGAGCACAACATATTTTATTCCACGAAACTGCCAAAAGACAATGAAGATGAAGGATTACTATCATCAGGCACTCGTTTTATTGTTATTGTTCGAGGTCGGTTTGGAGACGAAAAAACGAAGGCGAGGAAAAAACGAGAGATATTCGGATGAAATAACGCATGACAGAGGGAAAGACGGTGTTATTAGTAAAAGGTGCGCGCAGAGTGCGGCGCCCCGCGGTCTGTGTGTTTTTAGGGTCCTCGCGCGGCGGGGCGCCTCGCCTCCGACCGACCCAACGTATACACTGCGCTACAAAATAAACCGCACCTTTCTAAAAAATATTTTTATAATTTTGAATCTAATTTGTATTGCAACACGAGCTAGAACTGAACGGATTAACCCGTGTCTCGAAATATCGTTGGGATCGTTGTATCAGTACGTGGTACCTTCTTATTGAAAGCAGCCAATTTAACATTTTGTTGTTTAAACAAACACTCAGTTGCCGTAAGTGGTCTAGGAGTTTATTGAAATTAAGAATATAATTTATGATATGAAATCAATATTAAATAGGAACTTCATAACATAGAGTCCACACCTTGGCAACACGATATACTGACAATTGTAAACTGAACGTCGTTTGAACACTTGTCAAGAGATGGCGCCGTACGCATAAAGTATAGGATATTATGTAATTATACAATAGGAAGTGGCAGTGTGGTCGATGCACCATAAATTTATGAAGTATAGTTTGATTTTCATTTTAATAAGATTTGGAGAAGTTACATTTGTAATTGTTTTCCTATTACGGATAAAAGTCTTTGTTATTTGCAGAAATTTAAAGCACCTAGTGTTGATATAAAACACTAGGTGCTTAAAATTTGAAATTTGAAACTGAAATGCAAGATTCATTTTTTTATAGAAATATTTAAGTCGATTGTCACCATGGTTTTAACCTGTAATAAAAACTAGATTTTATAAAGATAACCTAACTGTGTACGGTTCGAGGAAAATAAAACGTTTTACACAAACCAAGTCAAAAGTTACAGTTAAAAGAAGGCCAACGTTCCATTTTTAAATTAAGGTGGGTATCGCGTGAGGCTCGGGACGTTATCGATTCTTTAACACGAACCGATATTTTGTCGAAATTCGCGATAATATGTTTTAAAATAAACAGCTTATATTCTTGCGAACTTATCGCTCGAGTACACCACCGTAGACTTTTTTTTTGTAGTTTCACCAGTTATTATGCATTTGAGAATATCAATTTATTTTATTAAGACTAGGTGGCAAAGAGATAATGTTTCTCAATTCGAATCGTTTATTGGATGTTTAGCTGAGAACAATAAACTCTGCAACACGAGATTTACAGTTATACAAATACTGTGATATGATACGCACTAGATTACGCCCGCAGAATTCAGTCACTAAGTCTACCTGGAACTACGTACTTACATACTTTTTATATAAGTGAAGTATTTGACTGAAGAACGTTTTCAACTTCAATTTTATGAGTGGTGGTCGAATACAGATTATGGTTATGGGCTGCAGTGATAACATAACATCAAATGGTAATATGTAGTAACTAGCTTAGAAAAAAGTATGAATTTATTTGCATCGCTGATGGTAACCCTAATTTAAATGTTCTTTACACGCAAGTGTCAGTATAAGTCAAAACAACCGTCATCACTCCAACACCAGGTATCTTTTCTGCAAAAGATAAAAATAATTTACATCTCAGAACCGTTGTTTCGTTCCACTTATTTTTCATTTCGTGTTAAATTGCCGTGTTAATAAGATGTGATTTATAAGTTATAAATCGTTATTTTAATATTCTTAGTAAGTGCCTACGCGAACCTTAAGGATTTCATGTCCTATTTTCGTAGCAGCTACTTTAAGAAAATCGGACAATTCGGATTGCTATGATTAAAAGTGTATTGAGAATGTTAAGAGTTTGGTCGTCCCGGTGCACTTTGTGTACAGTTGGCATACAAGCTCGTAATGCACCGATTGGTGGCAGCGGGTCGGAGCCGGGCACTAGAGCATGAGCAGCAATCTGGCGGCGGCATCTTGGCTCGTTCGCAATCAACGATTCGTCTCGGCGAGGCTGCGGGGCGGGGCGGCACCGGCCCATTCTCACGTAAATAATTACCGGCGAGGCTCAAATTACAAGGCGCCGGCCAGGCCTGCCGATACATATTCATCACGTGTTCACGCCGCGCGTGACTGCTTCCTCAGGGCACCGGTCAGCGCCGTCCGCTGCTTGCTTTTTTCACGCGCTGCTCTTGTAGACTGACCGTCGTGGCACGTTATTTAACCTTTACGACAAATGGGTAACCAAATCAATGTTAATAAATATCTTGCCTATACGATTCATAAATGGAAAAGAATCTTTACATTGCAAACATTTAGAATCTGAAAGGCTGTTGATGTTTTGTGTAGAAGTCGTTCCTTTGGTCGGACTGAGACGAATCAATATGAGTAGGCTGATCATCAACGTCGATGAATTTCTAATTAGGACCATCACAGCCCGCACACCGGACGTGGTTTAAGCGATAAATTATGCACTCGGAGAGCCGTACTAATTCCGATGCCGACAAATTTTCCACAACCGCGATTTTAATGCGTTTCAAATAATGTCTGTAGGCAACGCTAAATGATAAATCGTCGAGGGAACGCCCTCAACACGAGTTTAGTATAAACGTGAGCGAGTCCCGCTCTGGCGGATAGGGAAGGAAGGAGACGGAGGCGTCTGGTAAAAAAGGAATGGGTTAGGTGAGAGCGCGATGGTGTTGAGATAATAACAGTGCAGTGCGGCGCGGTCATCCCGCGCCTTTGAGCCGCGCCGCCGTCCGCTGCCGAATATTACCATTAGCCGCAATTTGAATACTATCTGGCTGCGAAATAGATTTCAATTACGGCACCGATCGCCATCGGAAATGGTGAGGAGAGTGGCGAGGGAGAGTTTGTGGCGAGAAATGTGTCGCGCGGCGGAAGGCCGGGTCGGCGGGGCGTGACGGGCCGAGTAAAACAAACAAGTTAATTGTATTTATTCAAATGCGGCGGGGCTGTGCCGCGTGGTGCAGCGCAGCCGTCATCTCATGAATAGGCATGCGATACTGAGCCTTCCGCGACATCTGCAAAGTCACGCAGCCCGGATAAATTGCTGCGGCTGCTGTGTCTTTCTCGTTTCTTTGTAATGCAATGTTTTAAACATATCTGCACCTAATATTTTTAAACATATACGTAATTTAAAAATATACTTATCTAAATGTTACTGATTGATACAGTAATAGCAAACATTGAATAAATACACTACTGCTATTTCAGAGATCTGAATTTAAAATTATAGAACGCCTTTTTGACTATACTAAAGTTTTGGATAGTTAAGATTAAATGTGATGAGATTTATCTACAAATCTTAAAATCCACCAAGATCCTTACGTCATTAGAAGTCTGACAATCGGCAATTAGCTAGTTTAGCAGACGATGGTCTTACTTATTTGATGATAATGTCGATGCAATATGTACTTTATGAGGAATAATTTAAAAAACATATATTCACATACGAATTAAAATGATTGAAATATAGTTCGTAATACTATGTCTATATATAACGATATAACTTAGCAACACGTTCTCGTATATTTTACCGAAATTACCATCTTGGAAATCTATTTGTATCGGTAACCGATAACCTGAATGTGTGTGTGTAGATATGTTGGACAAACGAAGGCTACTATTTACATATCGAGTCATTGTTGAGCCGCGCAACCCGGGCTCGTGTTGGGCGGGTCCTCTCACAATGCCCTCTTAGCATTGTTCCCTAATGTAAATTGTTTTGAACAATCACACCAACTGCTGTTTGTTTTCGGTAGTGGAATGTGACAGATTTAATATCTCGGAACATGTACGTACGCATGTGTGTTCGGTGCCGGAACTCGGCTATTAAGACGAGTAAGCAGCGCCCAAAAGCTTGTTTTGTTAAGTTATGCGATCCACTTGTCCTGGTAAAATTAGTTTAAAGTTTTCTAGAAACATTGTTGTAGTGTCTATGTGTCTTTATAAAGTGTTCTAAGAGGTACACATGAATTTATATAAAATCATAATATGTATATGACTTTATAATCAAACATTCGATTTTGTTGGTTGTTGCTTCACTATGTTACCCTGGTTCTTTAAAATACTAGATAGTCTTTATATCACCAAAATCTCTTGCGTTATTAATTAGGTCTTATCAAAATCTGGTTCTAGATTTGGATCTGGCTAGCATTTAATGGAACCATTTGACCCCTGACCACGCTTAGCTCACACATTGTTTTTGCGATGAGAAGAAAAACATATGTGTAGGTAGCTACTTCACTAGTTAAAACACCGCAAAATTGCAAACATAAAAAAACCAAATATATTTACAAACTTGTATCTACTTAAGAGATTTTTCTTTTTTGCAAAAAAAACACATCGTTTCAATACATCGGCGATTAGCTTAAGCGCTTTCGTTTCGCTCAATACCTATCGTCTATAAATCTGACTTTTGTGCAAACTAATTACGAGCATAAGATATCGTTACCGCACGCCGCATAATCCGATTTGCAACAGCTCGCTCTCGTCCCTCGACAATAGAACACGCCGAATGTTTATTTGCACAAGATATTTAGCCACTTCCCCGGCGGATTAGTGGCGGACAAAGGCGAGGGAACATCCAACATTCGGAACAGATAAAGTGAGGCTAATAGCAGGGGCGGATCGCTGTCTCCCCAATGTGGAAATGTAGACGTGCAATGATTGTGTGACTTAGAGGATTAAGGGAAGCAACGCATAAAATAACCATAGTAAGCTACTTGTATGGCAATCAGATTCAGTGTCTCGTTATAACTGACGAACGGCATTTTATATTTATTGCGAGTTATTAAATAGTAGACGGTGTACCTACGTCTCGAGCACGTGGATTAAATATACCTTCGCGCCTTTGCCTATTTAAAAAAAAACTATATATATAGCTGTCCGATTATCATAAAATCATTATAGATGCATTTAATTGCCTAATTTGGAATCAAGTAGTCGCCGGTGGAACTGTTGAAACACATTGAATTGAAAAGTGTAGCCAACACATACCTACATAATACAATCTTTGGCAGATTCTTCTGTTTAAGAGTGTTGTACTATACTTTTGTTTCTAAGGCATATGTCGCACAGTTTTAGTTTACATAAGCAGAGACTAAACCTAACAGTGCGCTTTGTATCCGGAAATGATGTAGCTTTAGAACGTCCAACACGACTGGTCCTTTGTGGGCGCACAACGGCCATAAATAAGGCGAATTGTTGGCCATTCAATGTATCTAAACAACATTAGAGGTGAATGTTTGAATTGTCACTTTGTCACGATGGTGCAGAGAAAGAGGCTCAGTTGGAGGCGAAGTCGCTCTGAGGAGCTGGCAGGGGGCGCCCCGCGGGGGGGCACGGAACCCCGTCAGCTTGTTTTAGCCTAAATGAAGGTTTTTTGCCTTGCATTTTAAATGAGTGTTGACAATTTGTGTACTTGTAAATTTCATTTTAATTGACTATAAAGAGATATTGTATCTAGCTTGTGAGCAAAGTTCTAAAAGTATGTTATGATAAATATAAGCATTTTGAAAATATGTAGTTACATTTAATTTTCAGAAAAGTACAATTTGATATGTTGCGTAAGCAGTTTCATAAGAATACTAATGTCTTAGCATAGTGAAGCACTAACTTAGTTATTATCTGCATAAAGTTTTACACATTTATAAAAATAACAAATGTGACCGGTGTTACGAACAACCGCTACTGTGATTCTAACTTCTTCCAGTTGAACTTTTAGTGTAATTTAACAGCTTTTTTATTTCTATACTTTTATCTACTAATATAAAACATATTTAACTTATAACAACTAATAAGTTACACGTTTGTGTATTCTGTCTTATTCTTTTATTATATTAAAATGTAAATTTCTCGCTAAGCAAATTTGTGGAGTAACAATATCGACCAACATTTCAACAAGCCGGCAGCTGTGTAGTCACTCGGGCAAATACAATCCAGTTTGTTATTCCATTATTTAATTTGTCGTTGCATTGTGTCGATGCCGGGAGGGTAATGTTTCCGTATTTACATGCGGAATCCGGACAGAAGTCAAGTTTTGACAGTGTCAACATGTCAGCGTGACAATGGTCGTCACATGTCACTGGCTGTCAATCGAGGAGCATGAGAAGCGGGCGGCGGGCCCTTGGGACCGAAGCGGGATCAACGGTGACATTCCTCATAAAAGCTTCATTTAAACATACAAATTCCTAACGTCCGCTCGCTGACGGATCGGTCTCTTGGCGCGCTTCACGAAAACCGCTTAACATTCGAGCTTTGTCATTAATTGCTTCTGTAATTTGCCGCTACCGCATCAACGTCATCTTTCCCAGAAATAAGTGGAATATTTTTTCAGTGAGGTTTGCGTGCTTATTTTAGATAAATATTTATCACGGCAGACATAGGTAAATGTTTCCCGACGATTAATGAACATTTTATGTCCGTTAGATTAAATAAACGGTTTGTGTGCACAAGTATGACGGATGGAGTGTTATTTTCGCCCCATTTGTATCAGTCTTTGTATCGGATCACACCCGATCGTTCGTGGACAATGGTGGGCTGTAAACGAGCGACGTTGAATAAATCGGGACGAGTCCGCAAACAACGGGCCCGTTTCACCGACCTCGCACAATGAGAGATTAATGGCTCTCTTTTTGTTATCATTCGATGCTCTTTACTTGTTTTGTGGCGTCGTTTCACGGTTTATTTAGCCGGTTAAATATCATCGAGCGTTAAATCATTGCATTATTTGCACTGAAACGAAAACAATGAACGGCATTAACAAAAATATTGTTTGCGTTTAGCGTAGCCATAAATTAAACCGAAAGCTTCGTACTTTACGTAGGCGCGAGATTATTTAGTGGTAGTTATGACATAACGACGACGCGAGAAACCGTATAAGGCCTTACAAAACACAACTGTTAGCCGAGTACTTAAAAATATTGACGACATCCTATAAAGTCGAGTTGAGCCTGTATTATACAAAGTCGTAAAATTGAAGTGCGTTATGGTGAAGGAATCCACATAAAACAGTTTTCTAGGCGCAGAGGTAACGCGCAGGCGGCGGTTGTGTTGGTGGCTGAGAGGAACTTTTTGGCCGTCAAAAGCGCGTTTTTTGTGTCGCCCGGTAACTGTCGCCTTATCATCGTGTCGAGTTGTCGACGCCTCCAGCCGGCCGCAATCAAAACACCATTCGAGGCGGTCGTTAAAAATGATATAAAGTTTAATTTACAGCGCTGGCGCGTCTCGGATTAACTGTTATCGGGAATGTAATGTCCACATTCAGTCCCGACGTGAAAATTGTTTCCTTTGTTGAAATAAAGTTAATATTTTTATTTCTTAATATTCCCACAGGTGCCTACTTTCTTAGTACTTACGCTCAGTGGGCTCCAAATGGTTTTGTATTGAAGCAAATTCCAATATTTGGATAATATCAAATTTGCCTAATAAATAATCGATGTCATGATAACTGAACTATGTTTCAAGTTTTTGGATGAAGTGATAATGATAATCAAACTTTGGAAACAGTGAACTATAGAAAGTATAAAATGGCGGGTATGTTTCCGTTATCATAAACAATAATTATGTTAATGAGTATTGTAGTAGGGTATGCATGCAGCGTGTATTTGAAACAAAGTAATCGAAGCGTAATCGCGAGTGAGGCTTACGTTTTACGTCCAAGGGTAGGTCTGTAAAATCTAGTGTTGTATAGTTTAATGCCACGCTTGCGGGCGAAATGATGACCGTCAGTAATAGATACGGAGAAGGTAATACGTGTTAAAATGCGAGCAGGATGAGCGACGTCCAGCCGCCCTGCGGGACGCGCATTGTTTACGACCGAACACCACTTCCACTACAATGATTTACGAACCGCCTTGTACCCATAAAAGTGGGGACAACGCACTAAAAGATACAAAAGGTGCTAAAGAAATGTAATATATTTTAAGTTCGAGCGAACGGATATAAAAGTTTGGTGAAATATATCAGTTTTTTAGTGCTGAACGCGAGTGTTTGTTTATGGACGCGATTACGCACGCCTCTTCGCGCGGTCGCTTCGCGCTCAATGGCGGATTCGTCACACGTTTCGCTCTCCGAAGCTCGTAACAAGATCTGCGTTATACACGGGGTATACCCACCTGTTTATGCGAATTAATAGTTTGGATAGTAGAGTAAATATTAGGTCTATGTAACGAAGACAAACTGTCATGCTTCCTTAATTTATTTCTGTCTGTAAACAGACACGACGACTGTAGATCCT
>DWEM01001283.1:0-14826 GCA_018245935.1 Agara belti belti | reverse complement strand
TCCTATGGGTCGGCTTTGGCGTAGCACGGGAGCTGGCTAGCGACGGTACTGGACGATATTCTATATAAGTAATGTGTGGAATAATATACAAATTCGTTTCATATACGTTCTAAGAAAATCAAGCCAGAAAAAATATTGAGGAAAAATCTCAAATTAGCGAGGAGACAGGGGTGTGTCAGAGAGATAAAAGGGTTTATTATTATTATTACCGTCGTCTTATAGTTATTATATCAAAGTATAGGCTTGAGCATAAAAAATTATAGTGCATTCAAATTGAAATTGTTTTATTCGTTATGAGGTGCATACATTCACTTAATCAAGGTCATGTTTTAGACATCGTACCTCAGGTTAGTGCGCCCTACAGGCTATACTGGACCGAGAGAAAAAGCCGGCAAAAAAACTTTGAGCACTCTTTGAAATAATTTAAAAAAAAAAAAAAATTAGCCATGTTGCAGTATGGCTTCAGTCCGATAAAGAGCACAAGTGACAGCCATAGTGTGTGTCAATTGTAGATTTTTTTTTCCAACGCATTTAGTACATAGGGGAATTACAAGTACACATTTGTAAACATTAAATGTGTGACGTACCGAACGCCACGCTGAGCTTCTCGGCGTTTGCTGAAACGCCGTATTGCGTATTGGAGCTAATTTCGTGTGATTCAACGATTAACGTAACCACTAATTAACCGAATGAACTAGCGCATTGTGACAACTTCTGTGACGACTGACGCTTCAGAATTTTTCTATCGACACGAACCCGCAGCTCAGAAAACATAGACAACCTTGAATTAAAAAATACTTTAAACTAGTAAAATATTACACGCTTCAAATCCCTAATCGTTTAGTACTGGTGACGCCGAACGCGCGCTATTAATCTCGCTTCGTATTTTTTTTTTCTATATTCTGCCAGATACAATTTTTGCGCAACGTGTATAATTTCGTGGGCGATTTTTTTTTTTTAATCGTGCTTACCTTAGTGCCATGGTAGTCGTCGACCACGGTCTCGTCCCTCCTCGCGTCCGGGTACACGAAGGTCATGTTCCGCTGCCAAGTGGAGGCCGACGCGGCGGTGCACTGCAACAAAAGGCACGCTGACAAAACTGCAACACTAGCGAGCGGACGCATCGCGAGCCCTACGCCCGCAGACAACGGTCACCGACTGACCGCGGCGACCAACGGACACGTCTTTATATCGAAACGACGACTGATCTCTCACTGAACGCCGATGGTATCGACGTATCGAGGTTCCCTCTTTTTGTACCTCCCGCTGTGACAGCATACATTTCAATTTGCCGAGCGTCCGTCACGGGTGACAGAGCGAGAATTTTGAAAAAAAAAAAAAAAAACAATGCGTTCGCTATGTATATCATCTGCCGATCGCAGCTCGGGAGCAAGGAGGCTTTTTTTTCTTAGCAATACATTTCTATTTTCTCATTACTGATACGAATAAGTTACAATAAATTCGATGATGCGGTGTTATAGTCGCCAAATGATTAAATCTCGGTGTGACATTTTTTTATATACGCATCCTGAGTGTGGCTGTTGCGTGTTTTATTTTAAATGTTGTTCGTGGGACGTTCGTTATTCTTAATGTAGGCTTACGCATGTGAAGCTAACAGTTAGAATTTCTAACCAAGTAATATAAAGCGTTAGAATTTCTAATCAAATAGTAACGGAACTCCCAAACTTTACTAAGGCACGTAACTCTTGTATTTTACACACATTTACGCACGCATGTATGCACTCAGGCACACACTGGCACCCCCTTAGCAGTTTGCTTTTATCATTGGAACACTAATATACCAATAAATACTGAGGAATGACTTGGATGTCGTGCAACTGTGTTAAACTAGGATGATTATGTTACAAGTATTATCTATCATATTTCAAAAATATTAATTTCATAATATTTTTTTTATATCCCACAAATAAAATCAGTGCCCGATGACAAATAACGATTACTTAACTACAATCAAAAACTTATAGATACTGAAAACTTTACATTGAAAACCATAACGGTAAAATGGTATCTGTGTATACAAACAAAATAAATTAAGCATTTAGAAACATATGCATTCTGTTAATGAATGACAGACTAGGTCACTTCCTCTGTAACTTAATATAGCGATATATCCATAAACATTAGTAAGAGCTTTCTAAAAGATATGATCACTTTATTTATTTAAGGGTTGGTATTTCATTCACTATGTTGCCAAAATGTTCAAAGCTTGGAACTACATCAAGTGATTCCAACTATACTAATATAGGTAATGGAATCGTTTACATCACATCCTTGTAAAAGTTATGACAGATTAATTTTGTTATGAATCAATCCTGCCCTTATCTACTTACCTATTTTCGACACTGTGTTGCGTGTATTCAATACTTTCGGTTATTAATAAAACCAGTTAGTTCCTGATAAACTATTGTGCGAGCGGTGGCAGAGAGTGAGTCTTTAAACGATTGGCGCGAAATTTAGGCGGGAAACTATGACATAGAGTAATGCATGCCTAGACCTTTGCAGTTTGTGCACCCTCTGTAGCTGTCTTTGCAAACACCTGTATTTCTTAATAGAAAAAAATAACATTAATTTATGTCATGCACAAATTACATACAAAAAATACTTTGAAAATAATGTACGAGCAATGATATGACTCTGTTTCACAGCATCAGTTACTTGCCATTTGTCCAACAGATATTTTTCTTGCTACACATGAATTCAGCCTCATTATACTAGATGTTAGTAAAAGCTTCAAACTATCCAAAAAACTTTGGGTGTCTAAGATACTTGATTTTTTTTAAATGTTAAAACTAATCTGACATATTTTGTGATTGAATGATCATCAACTTTGCAATGGTTATTTGATTGTGACTTACTAGTGTTATCATTCTTGTTGACAAAGAGCAATATGATTACTAAAATAGATCTGCCATTTGGCAAAATTAATGTGTCCATATGTTTGATGGTTCTTAATATTGATTCTAGAACTTACAACGGTCTTTGTTATAGGGCAGTACACAAGTGTGTGTAAAAGTAATTTTAGTACATATCTAAATATTTCTTTTTGCTTGACTGTGATTAATCACAATTGTTTGGTAATTAAAAGAAGTGTCAAATCGCATAGCTTCTCTATTATGTCGGATATCTATTAATGAATGTATCCTGTCTTCAATTAGACTAAAACATGTCAGTTTATCGCCAGATATTCCAATTGGAGTATTTTCTGGTTTTCACATTTATAGTGCTTGCAATTCTAATTAACAATTTCATCGTTCTCATCATTAATACTAACAAACTACAGTACATTTACACTGTTTGTAGGCAATCAATATTTTATGATCATAACACTAAAGAGGATATCACTATGCCAATTAAATGATATGAGCCAGTGATAAAAATACTATACTCATACATATAGGTTCTATATATAATAAACATCACATTATGTACCTTATGGTACATAATATAAAATATCTTGGAGGGCTTATAAGAGGGTAGATTTTCTCTTTTAAACATAAAAGAAAAAAGCAATACGCCGGAAATCTGTGTTGTTAAATATTTCGTATACACTACGTGGATGTTTCACGTAATAACAAATAAACTCTTGATCGAACAAACGACAAAAGATTAAAATATTATTTTGCGACAATTTAATCTCTCTTAGAACTTTTAATATTCAATAATACATTTATGAAAACTTACCAATATTGATCTAGTTGTAGTGAAATGAGCTAAAGTGCCCAAGTATGTATATAAATTTCTTTGTTTGATTGTGAATTTTGCAGTATTTGCTAAAACATAGCAATGATAAGCAAGAAAGGGACGCACCGCCATATAAATTGACATTTCGTTGTCATGACACAACTGTGGTGGTGGCGTAAGCACAGATAATTGAGGCAGATATAGTTGTTACAATAAGATTATTATTATCACAGGGCAAACATATTGTCGACTGGCGCATCAATTTTTGATGCAACAATGAATATTATGTTAAAGCTAGTGCTAAATATGAATACATTACAAATGCAGGTCAACGAAATTTTATTTCAAAATTTATTTTTCTTGGTAATTCATCAAAAGTAGATAATGTCTATCTATAATTGCGCGAAGCAGAAGCGGGTGACTAATTTGTAATATAGGTACATATGACAAATAAAACAAAGTGATCCATTCATATAAATCTATTTAAGAAATGAGTGGTCAAACATCCTATCCGAGCAACGTAACTCGCCGTCCGTAATAAGGCACTAGTCAATAAACGGACGCACCAGAATATATACAAATTATCTACGTACATTAATCAATACAAATTATAAGTGAACACTACAAAAATATAACTATATACTCTCAATAAATACTGGCTCAGTGTCGCACACAACCGGCTAGTTTAGTTTGGGTACAAATTTGTGTCCACTACTATCGTGAAATAATAGCAATAGGTACATTATTTTCATAAAAACAGTTCCGCCGATTAGAACTATACATAGTTTCATCGTTTTCAATGATTCTAAGGGAAAAAATTCTAATAAATCAAGATTATTTCGAAACTAATATCGATTATTTCAATTAGGCTGTGTTCTCGAAGACAGTTACGTCCCAATGCGTAAGTTTTTACAATTTTATAATTAAACTTTATATTTGTATCAATCAATTTTTTGATATTTATACAAACTATGCTTTGAGAGCATCACGCCTACCTCGCCTCGTCGCACGCACCCACCATCTCCGAGAGCACGGCTTAGGGTAAAGAAATAGCACAAAATGTAATCTTGATACAGTTTTATCTGATTAACATAATATATGAATAGCTCAGTGGACACGTTTGTATATAAATCGCTACTTGAACCCAACACAGATATGTCGCGATTGATTCTATGATATTTACAATGTTACACTACTAAGACAAGATTTGGTTCTTTTTAGGATATTATATTCATAAATTTTATTAATAAGTACGAAAATATGTACTACAGTATAATAACCTTAATACTGGCATTGGTAAATTTTAATCATAAGAAATCGGGTGGAACCACAAGCATCAATCGAAGGTATGATTAATTAAGAGGACACTAGTATTTTAAAGTGTTCAAATAAATGCAGCATAATTATTGAAAAATATCAAAGAAAACAATTGATCTTTTGTTAATCAAATGTTAGAACGGATTTTACAGCAGGGCTCAAGATATATATTTATATTACTAGAAGTTATTCTTTATAACAATTACAAGTTCGAAACAAAACTTAATCCAAAGATATCGACTAAAATGTTTAATAGAAGTGTAAGCACAAGTGACATTACATTGAAATCGTGATAGTCTGTCTAAACAGAGTCTATTAATTAATAAAATTTGTAATGGTCCACCCGCAGTCTAATCCATATACTAATACAAGTGATTCGTAAAGCTATTTTACTATGTATCACAATATTTTGCAGGACTACACAAAATGTTTATAAATGAACAATCATAATAAAACGGATGGTATTGGAATATAATTCCAAACAAAACTCAACAAGTTTTTTCTACAATGAAAAGAAGCTGCAAGTGAGAGTAATTTAAAAATTGCTCTAATATTTTAAGAAATACACACTTGTTGAGTTTTGTTTCAACTATACCACATATTATGTACTGCTGGAATGGAATATTATTCATATGTTTAAGAGAGATCAATATTAATATAGAAGAAATTACATAGTGTGCAGTGTGATTAGACATTTAAATAGAGTCAATTAATTATAACAATATTATTTATTATTAGTAAGTAATTATTTCAATTCCTTAGTGTTTATTGAGATAGATTTAGCATAAGAGTGTGCTGTAAAATTTATGTGTAAGCTGTCATTAATACTGATTTCGTAAGCTTATTGTTTTTTTGAGAATTATCTACTATTTATTTAGAAAATATATTTATTTTGGAATATTAAAATTTTCTATTTTGGCAAATCGTGTTATCTATCTACCCATAGTTATGTCTTAATATTTAAATTAATGCTTAATTTCTTCTTAATGTTTACTTTGTTATAATGTGAAGCTGCACTGAGCGTAGTCAATTGTTTTTATTTTATCTGTGAAAATCCTAGTTAGACGAACAAAGTTACTGGCAACCTTTACATTCGACAACTAGCGAACTACTTCGTAATTAGCTTAGGACATATCGTACAGTGTACATTTAGTTGAATTATAAATAATCAGTTTGAACATGAATAATATCATAAAGACTAGATACCAGCAACTATTTAATCTAATTAGGCTAAGTATAGGCAACAAAGAGAACAGTAAGAGAAACAGTGTTGCCCCTAGCGGCGGAAATAGCAATCGCTCTATTGAAACGTTAATAAGGTATAATTGTCTAACAAATTTCACTTTTATCGTTGTTAAGGTAAAGAAAGTTTACATACATTATATTCGTACTACGATACAATGACGCTTCACACTACAACAAGACTGTATAGATCACATTTTATCATATTCAATCATTAACAGCTGGAATGCCCGACCAGAAGGCGTACAGAGATGGTCAGCTGATACCTGAATATGCTTGCAGTTTTAATGGTGAGGGTGGTGACGGGGGTTGGCGAGCCCCATGGAAGGTCTCGTCCACGGCTCCCGCAACTTAAACTGATCAGTACGGCTACGCCCTCTATCGAAATTCTAATATAAATACATAGATACATAGATAATAGATAAGCTCTTCAATTGATTTGCCTAGAAAGCTCCATATAGATTTTTAGGAAAAATATAAATAAAGTTAAGGGCTTCAAGAGGAGACATTTTTACATTTGTATAATTTAATTTTTCTCATAGACGAAGACTGGTAGAGAAGGTGTTAAAATATTCGCGTTTGAAAAATTCCACTATAACACAATCTATAGCCAATTCCATGTAATTCCGGTCCGATGTTATAAGGTTTTTTTTTGTGATTAACGAGATCAAAATATACACTGCGGACAATAAAGTTCCATCATACGCATAGAACATTTGGTGTTGAAGCGGTGTTGCTGTCACGCTCGCGCGCGCGGTCTACGAGAAGCTGTCCTGCTCGCACTCGTCCCAGCTGTCGCAGTCGTAGTGCTCGCAGTCGTAGTCGATGTCGCAGGCGGCGTGGCCCGTCGCGTCCGAGCTGATGTCCGTCAACGCCGCGTCCGACACCGGCTTCGACGATATGTCTAGTATCTGCGGGGAAGAATAATACTCAATTTTTTTTTAATGTTATGAGAGTAGTGAACGAGCTGGCAGCAGTCACGCGTGGCCGCTGCCTCCTATGGACGTCTGCGACGGACCTCTAATAGGGGTGTAGGGATGGGACTGTTAGTATGAATTCAGTTCATAGGTGTCAATAAAAATTAGTTGGTCCGTATTCGTTAGGAATAGGACTGCAGAAATTGGACTGTTAGTGCTATTAGTCCAGTTAGTGTTTATGAAGTTTTATATGAATATATTTTATATGTCATTTAAAAAGGCTGTTTACACTTATCATATCAGTATCTTAACGGTTGGGAGTAATATCTGAATGATTGTAAGCAAAAACCAATTTTTTAAAAGCTTATCTGGTTGCAAGGAGGGAATATAGAAAAGCACAAATTTATTATGGCAACTGTGAGTACTGTCGGTTGCGAATTAACCCATTGTATATTAGATGTTGTTTGTTAATTGTATTTAAATGAAATTGGATAGTTATTAAGAATATAATACGAATGCGGCAGTTTTAAATCGACGTATAGACAGGGTCGCCATAAAGCTCGACGATCATTAACTGTGATGTGTATAGGTAGCCAACCATACGAGTTACGACGCACGCGCAAACTAAGACTTGTACAAGTATGCAAATTAACGCTAAATTTTTCCAAACATGTAGCTTTATAGCTTGCATAAGGCGCATAAATATGCGCAAGTATATCGCAAACGCGTGCGGCCGGCGCTGCGTCTCGTGTCGCGGGTCTCGTGCGTAGTGTCGCGGATCTCACGTCGGCGGAGGAGCGCAGGCTGTAGTTGTCGGAGTGCGCGTCGCGCTCGGCGGCCGACAGCGCGGGCGCGGCGCGGCGCGGCTCGTCGCGCACGTTCCTGCCGTCCGAGCGGATCGCCACCTCGGACGGATTCGATCGCTCTGCAAATTTCATTCGTTCGTCACAATTATGTCGCATCTGACCGACGATCGGAACTAGTAATCGAATGAGACGTAACAAATATTTAAAGCAAATTGATTACAACCTCAGGTGAAAAGACTATTTTCAGGTATATTTTTTGTTCTTATCGAGAACTAGTCTAATTTGCTAATCAGTATTTAAAAAAAAATTACATTCAAAGTGATGATGTCCTAAATTACCTTTAGCCAATGGATCGGCGAGTGATATTGGCGATCCGCTTCGCGGCGAGCACAGACCGCCGCTGTAGTACATCTCGGGGTTTGCCTCGTGACGATCTACGGTTACATCAGCTTGTAGCATCACACTAACGTTTCAAACTAGCGTACTAAATTAGCGAACTATATATTGAGTTATAGTTTTACACGAATATAGTATAGTTTAGCTACTGTATACACGACAAAAATCTACTATAAACCCTGAACTAACTCAGATACACATACATATAAAATATTAATAAATAATATATAATTTACTTACTTTAAAAAACAATATTGTGAAATTTCAAAACGAGACCAGAAGTTTTAATGTATAATTTTACAAGTCACAGTTTATGAATATTGAGAAACATAAGACATGAAATGGTAATAGTAATTATAATTACAAATGAATCTATGTCTAACAATGTCTTTTAGGCAATATTCTATATATCTTTCGACAAAAATGAGGCTACTGTATACATAAATGTATGAAAACTAATCATCTGTGGTTCTCTCTGCTTTCTGGCAAAAGTTGGGAGATACTCACACCCTCTACCTTCCGGGTTGTAAATTCGACAAAATTCACTTTACGTATTGCACGTGCAGCCTGTTCAAGACAACTCACCGCAGTCGACGATCTCGTGGAAGACGTAGTTGGCGATGGTCACGGGTTGCTTGATCCACGCGTGATTCATGAGCTGGCCGACCGTGCAGCGCTGCAAGGGTTCCTTGCACAGCATCCAACGGAGCAGCTGCTCGAGATCTGGTGGCGGACAGACATTCTGACTAACGGAAGTGATGTAGAGTGAGAACACGACGCAGAACTCTAAGGTGTGAAGGTTCCTTTATGTTACGTTCATAATTACAGCCAGTCATATTGGACTTAGAAGACACCATTGAATACGAGGACAAATGATTTTGAAATAGTTTGTCTCTTTCTAATTAGAATTATCAACTCTTACCTTCTGATACGGCGTGGGGGAAAGCCAAAGGACCCTGTATTGTATCCTCGATGTCCGAGAATGGATTTATGAAGTATGTGAGCACGTACAGAGTTATGCCCATCGACCACATCTCCAGTTCGGGGCCCGCGTACCTACAGGAATAAGAAACAATGACCAATTTGTACTATTCTTTATTAACGCTTGACACTAACCATGTATGGTTTTGAATTATTAATTCCATATAAAATGCCACAGTGTACAGAATATTGGCGACATAAATAAATAAAATAATATAAACACAGGATAATAGTCCTACTCGTTCTTGTCATAGAGTGCATTGCAGTGATTTAAATTACTCCATAGTTCTCCGGTTTAGCAGTCAGGGTTTCTAGCCAGTCGAGCAAGAGACCGGTCATACGGACTTCAGTTTTACTAAATTATAATGACAGGCTATGTTTAGAAAGAATACTGGAATACTGCCTGTTAATAATTTAGTTCTATATTCAAGTAATATTTATAAGTCATATGTGTCATATTTTTCATTCCTAATAAAAATGTTTTATTTTTCAAACCACATATCTTGAAACTGAGCTTAAACAGACTAATATGGAATCGCTCACTTGTTCCCGGCTAGAACTTCGGGGCTACAGTACTCGGTGGTGCCGTAGAACGTGGAGAACAGGGTGTCCTTGCTCATGAACGTGGCCGAGCCGAAGTCGATCAGCTTCACGTGGAACTTGTTGTCGATGATGATGTTCTCGTCCTTGATGTCGCGGTGCAGGATGTTCAGCGAGTGCAGGTACTCCACCGCTTGTCCTATCTGAAATATGTATTGGTGTTGAACTGAATTCACACTAAAATTCCAATCAGTACAGCCCTATTCGAGGTCTCCTCTCCTAACATGTAAAAAAAGTAAACTAGCTATGCTTATATGCATAGAATTCGATCCCTTGGGAATATCGAGATAAAAAATATGCTATGTTCATTCCCAGGCTTCAAACTATCCCCATACGAAATTTCATTATAAACGGCCAAGTGGTTCGGCCGTGAAAACGAAACACACATACGGATATTAGTAGGATATGATTGATCAGTGTAGCGAATAAACAGAGGGGAGAAAATTAGATAGAGACAGAGGAAGAGAGAGGATGAGGCGGCTCACTTGGCGGAAGACGTAGCTGAGCAGCGGCTCGTCCAGCTTGGGGCGGCGCTCGATGAACTCGAACAGGTCCATGCCGGCGCCGTGCTTCTCCATCACCATCTGGAAGTACTTCTCGTTCTCGAACACGTCTATCACCTTCACCTGCGAACAATCGCAATACCGTTTATGAATAGCGCGGTAAAATATTCTCTAGAACTTCCATATATATTTTATTTATTGACCCTTCTATTGGTCCACCGATGAACCGAGTCTCCTCTCATAGCGAGAGGGATTTAGGCCATAGCCTACCACGCTGGACAAGTGCGGATTGCTAGACTTCACGTGCCACAAAAAATATTATAATACTTCATAAGATCTCTAAGCGGTGCAGGTTTCCTCGCGATATTTTCCTTCACCGTTATAGCGGGTGATATTTAAATGCATTTATAAAACGCACGTAACAAGTCACGAGGTGATGACAGAGGTGGATAACAAGCCAGAATAGAACCCAGGCCCCTGGATTTGGAGGTTGTATTTCAAACCACTATCACTGTTTTTTTTTCCCGCATTATGTGAGAATGTAAAGATCATATATCGGTGGTAGCCAGTGTATGATACTCACTATATTGGGATGTTTCAAGGTCAACAGCAGGTTCAGCTCCAGCGGCACCATCTTCCCGTCGGCGCCCTCCACCCAGAACTGAGCGCCGACCTTCTCCTTCAGTATGAACTTGGCGACGGCCAGCATCCTGTCCGACCGCCGGTACGCCATTTTGACACATCCGTACGCACCTTTACCTATTATTTGACAGTTATTTATTACTGGCCGTAGTTCGCGGCTTTGTCCGCCAGAAGCTATCGAAATTGCACGGATGTTGAAATAAACTTTCATCCCTTATTTTATCGCTTTGGAGGTGATTTTACAAAAAAAATCGTGTTTTTATGAGTATCAGTTATAAAAGTTCTGATAATATCATCAGTATAGTTTAATTTATAATTTCATTAGGACACAATGTTTAGTCATCAAATAAAAATCCCAAATTGAATTAATTAAATAAAGAAATGAGTGAAAATAGGCGAATTCAAAATACAATATTTTTGGTATTTCAAATCTTACGACGAGTATGAAAGCCGCGATGCATGTAGACGAAATACTTCATATCTGTCCTTTCTGCCTACTCCGTCAGGGAATTGGGGGTGGCGTGAGGGTGTAAAATAATAATAATTCATGTTACCTATTTGTTTGAGTGTAACATAATGTTTCCTGTATTCGCCGGCAGTTTGTTCCTCGCCGCACTGGCTCATCAGCGACATGGAGTGTGGTCTGCTGCTCGTGGACTTGTTGACCTTAAAACATACAATTGATCTTTAATGATGGATAATGTAGTATTTTGTATATTTTTCTTTTGCTCTCGTTGTATTAAAAAGAGCAAAAATGTCAAATCCATTGTGACCTCAAAAGCTACAGTAATAATCTCAACGAGCTTCTAGCACATAATGTGTGACGTCACAGTCTATATATATAGCGTGCGCCAAACTGAGCGGCACTTAAATTATCCGCATTCGTTTTGTTATTTTGAATAACGAATTAAGCCATCGTATAGCGAAATAAAAATACATGCATATTCCTCAACGAGGGGGAAGCCGAGTAGGGGGATGTACAAAGCGTTGCAGGCGGTAAGTATGTATGCGGGCGCGGTACGGACGGGCAGCGCGTCGCTGTCGGCGGTGGAGGCGAGCGTGGAGGCGAGGGTCGAGGCTACGGTGGAGGCGAGGGTGGAGGCGAGGCTGGAGGCGAGCGTGCCGTGCGGCGGCGCGCGCTCCAGCCGCACGCCCAGCCACACGCAGCGCACGCGCGCGCCGCCGCACAGCTGCATGCTGGACACCGTGTACACCACGCCTGCAACGTAAACCACATTACAACCGCACAGCTGATCCAATTCGACCGACCTCGCGGTCGAGCGGTTGGAGAACCGGACTGCAAAACCGAAGGTCGTAGGGCCCACCCACCCAGAATAAATATTTGGTATCTATTTATGTATTGCATCGTATGTTTATCAGCTGTCCGGTTACCATAACACGGGCATTCAATTGGCTAATTTATTATAGAATCGGATAGCCGTGTGTGGAATTGTCCCCAAATATTATTATTATTATCAATTGTTTACATAAGCTTAACATTACAGGCTTTCCAGGTATGTCGCGATGCGTCTACGTTTCCAATTAAGCGCGCTTGCGGCCACTCGCTGGCCAATCACTAAATACCTTTCTATCTAGCGGTCCATTTTTGTGGGTATAATCTAATCTTTAACCTGTCATAGCATCAACGATATCAATACGTAGACCGCTGAACTGAAGGGGTTCCAAAACCGGATCGTTATATGGAGGTAATACAAAGGCAAACCCCTTTTGGTAGATAGCGATAACAATAATTATTATAATAATCAAAATCTACAGCACTCACTGAGCTCAGTTCCGTCCTTGTGTAGCACGACCCCCCGGTACGTGCCGTCCTTGTGTTGACAGTCCGCGACGCACTCGCACTGTTCCGACTTGTTGCTACGCGCTTGCGGTGTAGAAGTTGTGAGGTTCGTGCGTAAGAGACGCTTAGCGACACACGGAGTTTCCGGTGCATCGTCTGCGGTGTTATATTGTTTTCGAAAGGAATTAAGAGACACAAATATTAAATCAATAGTATGTAAGTGAATATGTTAAGAATCAATTACAGCTATATATAAATTTAAAAAAAGAGAACAATATTTATTTATTCATTTATGTTACACCAGCAAAGTAAACACAACGATTAAAACACAATAGAGAATTAGCTAAGTGCGGCTTCAATTA
The DNA here is from genome assembly GCA_018245935.1 of Agara belti belti. Classification (NCBI taxonomy): domain Eukaryota; kingdom Metazoa; phylum Arthropoda; class Insecta; order Lepidoptera; family Hesperiidae; genus Agara; species Agara belti. The sequence continues at coordinate 1,557 of DWEM01001283.1, read as the reverse complement.
CAGGTGCAAACGACAAGATAAGGCAACATTAAGTATATAGTTAAAAAAGCAAACATAACTGAAAACAAGTCAACTATATAACTGAAAACATGTTGATAATCTAAAACTGTTTGAAGTTTCTTTAATCGAAAAGGGCTTTAGTGACCAACCTTCATACTTCTTTCTCGGAGCGGATTCCGTCTGGGTTTCCAAGTCGTTGTCGTTGCTGAGGCTGTCGATGCTGTCGTTGCCGTTATGCTTGGGCAAATCTTCGATCTCGCAGCCGGGCGGCGGCATTTCGTTGATCGGCGTGAGGAAGTCGGCGCTCGTTTCGTTCGAATCGCAGAAGTCCGTCGACAGACTGCTCTTGTCGTCCCTCCCCTGGCCGGACGCGCTCGTCTTCATCGATCTGTACTTGCTCGAGTCGAACGACAGCCGTAGCGACGGATCGTTCAGTCTCACTCGGGGGGCGTTAGGGGTCGCCGGCGTCGTCCCCGTCGGCGTCACCTCTTGGGAATGTTGGGAAGTGTAATATATGGACTCCGACTTCTCCGAGGGCTTGCGGTTCGGTGCCGCCTGCTTTGCCGGATTGCTGTGCTCCGATCGCAGTATATTTTCCGAGCGCGATTTCGAGATGCTGCTGTGGCAGTAGTTTTCGTCGTCGATCGAGATGCCCGACATGCCGGACGTGACGTCCGGTAGAGCGGATGTATCGTTCCTCTGTTCCGTTGTACTTATGCTGGACACCATGTCCTGCGTCGGCGTGGGCGTGTGCGTGACCATGCTTATCGTGCACGATTTGTCGAGACAGAGGGCGCTGGACGACTTCTCCCTCGTGGTCGATAATATGGACGGTTGCACGTTGAGAGACATGCACGCCGACTTCTGGCTGCCGTTGAACGCTCCGCACGAATCCTCGTCCGTATCTGATGCTGAAAAGAAAATATACGATCGATGATGTCTCCAAGAGCCTCCTACAAAGTTTACTGGTTATTCATAAGTAACAACCTTATATTAGTTATATGATCCACAAAACTCATTTCTTCAAGACTTGATTTGCCAGTAATCACAGAAACAAGGGCATTACTTAGTATGACAGTACATCAGTTTTTATATTCATGCGCCATCACATATTTGATATGACCATAAGAAAATAGATATATATTCCAATTTACCAGATCCATCGTCGTCATTATTAACAGGCGAGAGAGTCATGTTCCTGCTGCTCTCTTGCACCTTTATGAGATCCACCTCCCTGCAGAAGTTTGGTATGACTTCCTCGATGTGATGACCGATGACCTCTGCGTGAGTCTTGCCAAATGTGAGCATCGCGAAGTGCTGGTTGCAGGCCGTGATAATTCCACTGTCGTCGACTACCAAAAGGCCGCTGACATTGTAGGTGACCTGAAAAGTATCCGGTTTGTTATATTCTGACTATATTGGGAGATATTTGAAATTACCAACTTAAGTAATTTTTTTTTTTTTTTTTTTTCAAAATTTTTTTTAGTCAAAATTGTAGCACTCCCATTGACGTGTATTTATTACGGCTATCGAACCATGTGAGACACGGCCTCTCAT